>PVIA01001321.1:0-292171 GCA_004024845.1 Tonatia bakeri | reverse complement strand
AAAGTTAGTAAAATTTTCCAGCTATAATTTAAAAGGATCAGTATATTTCTAGAGTATAGGATAAATTGAGTAGTGGAAATTAAGAGGCTTTTGTACTAGTTTAGTAATGAGAACCTAAACTATTGGCTAAAAAGATAAGGATGATAATGAGACATTGTATAGGACTTGAAGGATGACCTTATATTGCCAAGGGATGGATGACTGGAAAGGTAAGTAACAAAGATACTTTAGTACCTTTAAACCTATGTGCTATAGTTTAAATTGTGTTCCCCCATAATTCACATGTTGAAGTCAAAACTTATAATACCTCAGGATGTGACCTTACTTGGAAATAAGGTTGTTACAGATGTAACTAGTTAAGATGAGGGTCCCTAAGGAATATGATTAGTAGTCTTATAAAAAGGGGAAATTTAGACACAGACTGCACAGAGAGAACACCATGTGAAGGTGAAGACAGAGATAGGGGTGATGTTTCCATAAATCAAGGAATGCTAGGCTCACCAGACTCTGGAAGAGAGGCATGGGACAGATTTCTTACTCAGGATCCTCAGAAGAAATGGATTCTGCTGACACATTGATTTTGGACTTCTAGCCTATGAGATTATATATTTCTATTTCTTAAAGCCATCAAGTTTGTGGTTCTTTGTTATGGTAACCCTAGGAAACGAATACACTAGTAACTAGATTTCATTAGTACAAATAAGGAATCCAAGAGGGGGAACCCAGTTGAGATGAGGACAAAAGTAGAGACAGGGGACAGTACTACAGTTTTGGTCATACTTGCTTCATTAAGAGGGCAACATAGAGAAATGAGTGCAAATTGAAGGTTTTGTGTGACAGGACAAGGAACATGGTCCCTATTAATTTAGTTGGGAAGGAAAACATTATGTGAAAAGGGCAGATAATCCTCCTAATGTAAGTAATGAATGTGCACTTGAAAAAGCATGCTTACTCCCTCAAGCCTTAGATGGATAGAGAAGAACCAATTAGGTAAATTGGGTGCAATTCAGATAAGAAATTTATGAGAATGGAGGATGGGTTTTGAGCAAAGATGAAAGGAAAGAAATGTACTTAGCAAGACTAAGTGATGACCAAGACTAAGTGGGATTTGATGACAAGGGACATATTTTAAAGGTGAAGCTACACAGTAGAAATAAAGTGATTCAAAGAGAAAGGTCTATGCATTGTACTAGTTATAAATACAGGAAAATATTTTGGTAATAGAGAAGTGAGAAGGACTCTTATTAACATGATAACAAGGTAAGAAACCATAAGAGTAAAATAAAAAAATTGGATAACAAAAATTTGAGAGTCTGGAATAAAAATCTTTTGCATAAAAACACTAAAGAACAAATGAAAATAGAAAAAATATTACAATCACATATGACTGATAAAGGATTAATATATAAAATTTATAAAGTTTTCCTATTAGAAAAAGTGATAAACTTAATTTAAAAATAGGAAAATTATGTAAAAAGATAATATATTAAGGTAGACATATAAATGACCAACAGACAATTTAAAAGATAGTCAAAGTCAGTAATATCAAAACATGCAAATTAAAAGTATAAGATATTTTCTTATTATATTAGAGAACTTTCTGGAGAGTTAAAATATTTAATTTTGGTTAAATTACAGAAATTAGTATTTTTATACACTAGTGAGGGGCTTTAAATAGGTCTAGGCTCTTTTGAGCCAATTTTAAAATTATTTTCAAAAATTTAAATGTGTATATATTTTGATTCAGCCAATCAATTTGCAGAAATTTATCTTATTCTACCACGTTTTGAAAAGAAATATATAGCATTATACTTTATTGCATAATTTTTGGTTAGTGAAAAATTAGAAGCAACTTAAATGACACCAGTAAGTCTGGGCAAGATGGAGGCATAGGTAAACATGCCTTGCCTGTGTGCACAACTATAGTAAAAAATACAACTGGACTACAAAACAAATCTCACCCAGAATTGTCAGAAAATCAAGTTATGTGGAAGTTCGGCAACCAGGGATTTAAATAAACCACATTCATCCAGAGGGGGAGTAGGGGCAGAGCTTCAGAGAGGTGCAGAGTGGTGCAGAGTGGTGCAGAGAAAGCAGAGAAGTGGAAAGGCACAGAGAGGCATGGAGATGCAGAGTTGAGTGGAGAAGTGCAGAGATGGGAATGGGAGTCCCACATCCTCATGTGGTGGATAAAAAACAGGAGGGATACCTCAGGAGTGAGGGATCTTAGCCCCACTCTAGACCATCAAGCCCAGGGTTCCAGCACCAGGAGGATAAGTTCCCATAACTTTTAGCTGCAAAAACTAATGGGGTTTGGGGTTGCAGAAGAAACTGCAGGATTCTCAAGAGACTCCTCTTAAAGGTCACAACAGATTTAGGATTCATGCAGACCCACTCTCTCTGGGATTCAGCACCAGGGCAACAGCTGGAAGGGCACCAATGGCATATAGGGAGAAAGTGAAGTGTGAGTGCTGGAGACAGCTGTTTCCCAGGCAAAACTCTAGAGGCCAGGCAACAGCATTATCACCTGTACAAGCCTTCCTCCACAGAGAGAAAGAGCAGTGACACAGATTGCACAGACCTGCCAATTACCTAAGGCTCAGCCCCATATAATTTAACAGATGTTCTTTCTACGATAGGCCACACTATTAAGACAGGGAATCAAAGCAGCTCCACTTAATGCACAGAAACAAACACAAGAAGGCTGCCAAATTGAGGAGATAAAAAAAATATGGCCCAAATGAAAGGACAGAACAAAACTCCAGAAAAAGAACTAAATGAATGAAGACAAGCAACCTATCAGGTACACAGTTCAAAACACTGGTTATCAGGATGCTCCAGGAAATCATTGGGTATTTCAATAGTATAAAAAAGACCCAGACAGAGACAAAGACTGCATGAAGTGAAATAAAGAAAAATACTCAGGGAACCAACAATGGAGGGGATGAAACAGAGAATCAAATCAATGATTTTGCAGCCAAGGGGGAAAAAAAAGCATCCAATCAGAACAGCAAGGAGAAAAAATAATTAAAAAAATGACGATAAGCTTATGAACCTCTGGGACATCTTTAAACATGTCAGAAGGAGAAGAGGAAGAACAAAAAATTGATAACTTATTTGAAAAAATAATGAAGGAAAGCTTTCCTAATTTGGCAAAGGAGATAGACATACAAATCCAGGAAGCACAGAGAGTTGCAAATAAACTGGGCCCAAAGAGGACCACACCAAGACATATCATAATTAAAAAGCTAAAGGTTAAAGATAAAGAGAGAATCTTAAAAGCAGTAAAAGAAAAGCAGAGAGTGACCTACAAAGCAGTTCTCATAAGACTCAGATGATTTCTCAAAAGAAACTTTGCAGGCAAGATGGGACTGGCAAGAAGTACTCAAAGTGATGAACAGCAAGGACCTACAACCTAGATTACTTTATCCAGCAAAGCTATCATTTAGAATTGAAGGGCAGATAAAGTGCTTCCCACATAAAGTAAAACTAAAGGAGTTCATAATCACCAAGGCATTATTATATGAAATGATAAAGGGACCTATATAAGAAAAAGATCAAAACAATCAACATTAAAATGGCAATAAATTCACAACTATCAATAATTGAATCCAAATAATGAACTAAGCAAACAACCAGAATAGGAACAGAATCATAGATACCTTTTGCACAGTTCTCAGTTGGAAGGGGGAAGAGGGAAATGGAGGGAAAGGTGCAGGGATTAGAAAGCCTGAATTGGTAGGTACAAAATAGACAGGGGGTGTTAAGAACAATATAGGTAGTGAAGTAGCCAAAGAACTTATATGCATGACCCATGGACATGAACAATGGTGGGGAGATTGCTGGAGGGAATGGGTGTGCCAGGTGGAGGTGGGCAAAGGGGAAAAACTGGGACAACTGTAATAGCACACTCAATAAAATATATTTAAAAGAAAAAATGCCATTATTAATATAGAATAGTTAAATAAGTGATGGTAGCCACAATATGGAATACTATATAGCCATTTTAAAAAATGAGATAGATTTCTGAACAATTATTATGACCTAGGCTGATGCTTGTGACATACATAATTTTAAGTGTAAAAAAAGTGAATGATAGGAGGGTGTTAGTCATTTGAGCCTCTTTTTTTGGTAAGCAAATACACATAGATTCATTTAAAAGCCTTAATAATACTTATCTCTGGCAAATGAGATTATGAGTGATTTTAATAATACTTTCACTGCACATGTGTGTATCTTTTGAAATGTTTTCAATGTGAGTGTATTTTTATAACCATACTTTTTAACAAATGGATAAAAGAAATCCTAGTTAAGAAAACAAAACAAAACAATAAAAAGTTCCAGAAGTGGGTTTTTGAAACATAGGAAATACCTGTGGGGAAAATTCTATGGAATATGGGACACATGGGGCACGTGTGACACTCCACCTAGTTGGTATTATCTTTAAAAGATCAGTAAATTCATGAAGGAATTTTTGGTTTTATAGATTTAATATGAAGAGTTTCCATTGATATTTTGTGATAGGAAATAATTTTGTATTTTTCTAAGGCACAAACTTGACTTAGGTGCCAAAAAGCTGGTTTGCAAGATACAAGTCACTTAGCTATAACCAAGGTTTAGAAAAGGGCAGACATTTTCATTTCAACAAGGCTTTGCTTTCTTTTCTAATTGCAGATGCTGTATCTCTTGTGAAGTAATAAAATATGGCTTTGTGAAATAAGGCCAATGAAGGAGAGGAAAGGTATTTTCAGATGAGGTTATTCCCTCAAGAATATCATACTATGCATCTCTCACACATTGATGTTTCTCTCCCTTTCTCCCTTTCTTTTCCTCTCCCTAAAAGTAAATGAATAATATCTTTAAAATAAGAGAATATCATGCTATGTTAGTATATAAGTCTTTAGAGCTAGGGAAAGTCTGTATTATCTGTAGTTTAGCCATTGCTTGTGCTTGTCCAGCACCTGCTCTCCCTTCCCCCTACTTCTAGTGATAGGCCATTTCTTCCTGGTACAGCTAGGAGCACATGATCAAGGTCTGAACAGTCAGAACACCTTTGTTTTGTTTCTGATTACATTCATTCCTTAAGCTTGAAATAATCAGAATCTGTTTTAGACTCAGAGACCCAGAAGTAGACTCTGAGAAGAGGAATACTGTGAATGTGACTTATTAGGAAATATTCTAAGAAAACTCGAGTGAGATCTTTTAAAATTATTTCCTGGGGGAGACAAGATGGTAGGGGAGTGAATGGAAGTCATACTAACCTCCTCCCAGGACCAATCTGGAATTAAAACTAAATTGTGGAGAAATCACCTAGAACATACAACTGAATAATAGCAAGAGAGAAGGCTTATAACCTCAACAGACAGAAGAATCAGCTTCAGCATAACCTCTTTGGTAAGGAGTGTGGTGGAGACTTGAGAGGGTTGGCCGGGTGCCTATGGCAGCAGCACTGGAGGGATAATTAAGTGGCTGGTTGGATCCCCCTGAGAATAATGGGGTCTAAAACCTAAGATGGGAATCCCCAGCCTAGAGTACCAGAACCTCAAAAAGTACACAGACAACAACCAGTGGCAAAAAGTGGCAGGGTTGCTTTCACCAGAGCTGAAAGGCTAGAGACACAAAGAGCTGTTTAAAGGGCCAATGCACAAATTTTCATTTGTAGTCATTTACCCGTGGCTCTGGCAAAGGCAAGGGCACAGCAAGCAAGGGACACCTGAGGAGAGACTGGGGATGGAAGCTCTGGTGAGAGAGCTGAGAGAGTAGCTACAGGAATCCTGAGCTGAGTCATCCCCCATATGGCAGTAACTATAGTCCTTGGGCAGGCCACTACCCCTCTGAGCAACAGCAGCCCCATAGGAAACAACAGTCCCATCCCCAAGGGAGATTCTGCCCTGGCTATGTGATGCTTAAGCCTGACTGCTGAGTGCAGAGTAGCTAGATTCACAACTGAAGGAGACAGCCACAGACAGCAGATCCCAGGCAGTCTTGGAGCAGGCTGCCTAAGGTCAGACGAGGTAAATATCTGACATTACCAGATGTGGATCCAGAAAGAAAGAACAGTGGTAAATACTAGAGACTACATAAACAAAACTCAATGTGGTCCTCTCTATGGTTATTGACATTTTCTTTCCTGCATTGCTTTCTAACATTCATTTCTTGCCCAGCAAGTTTGTGCATATTAAGTCACTAGAGTTAATACTATAGTTTATTTCTCTCCTTTCTTATAATAGTCTTAATCTCTTTACAGTCTTATTAATGCTGTTTTATTTGCTATTGATAGTGGGATTGTGGTGGAGAAGATATTTTTACAGATGTGGGTTTGGTCCCTGGGCTCTGTGGTTTCACTCTGGCAGCACCTGCACTACAGCATACAAGATGTGGTGGGTGGAGTGACCCTCAGTCAACCAGCAGGAATGAAGGACATACCAAAGAATGACCCAACAACAATCAAAACCCAATTCTATCCAGAGAGCCAACATAAACAGCATAAAGGACATCCCAAGAGCAACAAGTTCAGGAGATCAAGGAGACTGCGCCACTGAATCTCACAGGTCTCCTACTGTAGAAGTTCATACCACAAACTCAGGAAGTCAAAACAGATCAAGTTAAAAAGCAGAGGCAAACAAGAATAGTCTTACAAACAACGGGAAGACAGAGAAACAAACCCCAAATGAAAAGAAAGGAGGAATCCTCAGAAAGAATGCTAAATGAAATAGAGGCAACTCAACTATCAGATACTGAGTTCCAAACAATGGTTATAAGGAAGCTCAATGAGCTCACTGAGAATTGCCAAAAACTACAGGGGAATTATGAGGAACTCACTGCAAACTATATCAACATGAAAAAGGAAATAGAAACTATCAACAAGGGCCAGGAGGAAATGCAGAATACAATTTCTGAACTGAAGAACACAGTAGAAGGACTCAAAAGCTGGATCAATGAAGCAGAGGACTGAATCACCAAGCTGGAGGACAAGGTAGAAAAAAACTACCAGAAAGAACAAGAAAAGGAAAACAGACTCAAAAAGAATGAAGAGGGGTTAAAGGAACTGCAGGACAATATGAAAAGTAATAATATCTGTATAATAGGGATACCAGAAGAGGAGCAAGGGATAGAAAACCTGTTTGAAAAAGTAATGATGGAAAACTTCCCTAGTTTGATGAGAAAAAGTCACACAAGTCCAGGAAGTACAGAGGGTCCTAATCAAGAGGAACCCAAGGAGGGACACTCCAAGGTACATCATAACTAAAATGGCAAAATTCCAAGACAAAGAGAGAATCTTAAAGGCAGCAAGGGAGAAACAGGAAGTAACATACAAAGGAGCCCTGATAAGGCTAGCAGCTGACTTCTCAACAGAAACATTACAAGCCAGAGGGAATGGCAAGAAATATTTCAAGTAATGAAAAGCATACACCTGCAACCAAGACTACTCTACCCAGGAAGACTATCAATAAAAATGGAAAGCAAAATAAGGAGTTTCCCAGACAAAAGAAGGCTGAAGGAATACACCTCCACCAAATCAACAGTGCAAGATTAGCTAAATGAACTGCTTTAAGAACAGGAAGAAAAAAAGTGAGAGAGAGAGGCACATAGGTATGAAGGGAGTAAAATGGCAATGAATAAATACCTATCAATAATAATATTAAGCCCTGGCTGGTGTGGCTCAGTGAATAGAGTGCCAGCCTGAGAACCAAAAGATCACTGGTTCGATTCCCAGTCTAGGGCACATTCCTGGGTTGCAGGCCAGGTCCCCAGTAGGGGGCACATTAGAGGCAATCACACATTTATATATCTATATCTATATCTATATCTATATCTATAGATAGATATAGATATATAGATAGATATAGATATATCTTTTTCAACTTCCCTTCTACTCTGTCTAGAAACAAATAAATAAAATCTTTAAAAATAATAATAATAACCTTAAATGGGAATGGATTAAATGCTTCAATCAAAAGACATAGAGTAGCTGAATGGATAAGAAAACATGACCCACAAACATGCTGCCTACAAGAGACCCATGTCATAACAAAAGATCTACATAGACTGAAAGTGAAGGGTTAGAAAAAAATATTATAAGCAAATGGACAGGAAAAAAAGGGCAGGGTAGCAATACTCATATCAACAAAATAGACTCCAAAACAAAGGTCATGCAAAGAGACTTAGAACAACACTTCACAATACTCAAGGGAAGAATCCACCAGGAACACATAAACATGGGGACTTCCAGACAAGATGGGGGCATAGGTACATACAGTGTGCCTCCTTGCACAACCAAGAAAAGGCCAACAACAAATTTAAAAACAAAGAACAATCAGAATTGCCAGACAATTGAACTGTGTGGAAGTCTGACAACCAAGGAGGTAAAGAGACATTTATCCAGACCAGTAGCAGGGGCTAAATGGGCAGTTGGGGTGGGGAGGATGATGGCAAGGTGGTAGCTGGAGGATTGGGGCCAGCAAGGCAGCAGCTGGTGGACTGGGCATTCCCACATTTGCATGCAGAAAAACTGGGAAGAAAAACTGGGAGCGAGAAAGATCATGCACTCCAGGGTTCCAGCACTGGGGGGAAAAAGCCTCTAAACCTCTGACTGAAAAATCTTATTTGGTTACAGTGGTAGGAGAAACTCCTCACCTCACAGGAGAGTTCATTGGAGAGACTCACAGGGTCCTACACAAAACTACCCACATGGGAATCAACATCAGAAGGGTCCAATTTGCTTATGGGTAGTGAAGGACATGACTGAAAGCCACTGAGAGCAGACAAAGTAGCACTGTTTCCTAACAGACCCTTCCCCCACTTACAGTGCCACAACTCAGCAACATGGATTGCCCCACTCTGGCAAATACCTAAGGCTCAGCCCTTTATGAAAAAACAGGGATACCAAAGAAAAAATGGCCCAAATGAAAGAACAGATCAAAACTCCAGAAAAAATACAACTAAATGACAAAGAGATAGCCAACCTATTAGATGCACAGTTCAAAACACTGGTAATCAGTATGCTCACAGAAATGGTTGAGTATGGATGCAAAATAGAGGGAAAAGTGAAGGCTATGAAAAGTAAAATAAAGGAAAATATGCAAGAAATCAACAGTGAAGGGAAGGAAACTGGGACTCAAATCAATGGTTTGGAGCACAGGGAAGAAATAAATATTCAACCAGAACAGAACAAAGAAACGAAAATTCAAAAAAATGAGGAACCTCCTGGACTTTAAACATTCCAACATCTGAATCATGGGGGTGCCAGAAGGAGAATAGAAAGAGAGAGAAATTGAAAACTTATTGGGAAAAATAATGAAGAAGAACTTCCTCAATCTGGTGAAGGAAATATACTTCCAGAAAATCCAGGAAATGCAGAGTCCCAAAGAAGCTGGACCCAAGGAAGCACACACCAAAGCATGTCATAATTATACTACCCAAGATTAAAGATAAGGAGAGAATCTTAAAAGCAACAAGAGAAAAGTGGACAGTTACCTACAAAGGAGTTCCCATAAGACTATCAGCTGATTTCTCAAAAGAAACCTTGCAGGCAAGAAGGGGCTGGGAAAAAGTATTTGAAGTCATGAAAGGCAAGGACCTACATCCAAGATTACTCTATCCAGGAAAGCTATCATTTAGAATGGAAGAGCAGGTAAAGTGCTTCCCAGATAAAGTACAGTTAAAGGAGTTCATCATCACCAAACCCTTATTATATGACATGTTAAAGAGAATTATTTAAGAAAATGAAGATAAAAAATATGGAGAGTAAAATGACAACAAACAACTATCAACAAGTGAACCTAAAAAGACAAAAACTAAAACAAACTAAGCAAACAACTAGAATAGGAACAGAACCAGAGAAATGGAGATTACATGGAGGGTTATCAGTGGGGAGGGGGCTGTGGGAGAATGGGGTAAGAAGTACAGGGAATAAGAAGAATAAATGGTATGTACAAAATAGATAGGGAGAAGTTAAGAATAGTATGGGAAACAAAGAAGTCAGAGAACTTACATGTATGACCCATGGACATGAACTAAGGGGGGAAACATTGGTGGGAAGGGGGTGTAGGGCAGAGCAGAATAAGCGGGGAAACTTAGGACAACTGTAACAGCATAATCAATAAACTATATTTTAAAAAAAGAAGACACAAACATTTTAAACATGTAAGCACCCAACATAGGATCACCAAAATATATAAAGAAACCTTGGAGGACTTCAAGAAAGATATAGACAGCAACACACTTACATTAGAGGATTTTAACACCCCACTGTAAAAAATGGATAGATCTTCCAAACAAAATGTCAACAAGGATACTGCGGCTTTGAACAATGCCCTAGATCAAATGAACTTAACTGATATATATAGAACCTTTCATCCCAAAGACATAAAAGGCACAGGGAACATTTTCAAAGATAGATCACATAATAGGATACAAAAAAAGCCTCAACAAATTTAAGAAAATTGAAATCATGTCAAGCATTTTTTCTGACCACAGGGGACTGAAACTAGAAACCAACCTCAAGGGAAAAAGTCAAAAACATTCAAATTCATGGAGATTAATAGCATGCTATTAAACAATGAATGGGTTAAAAATGAGATCAAAGAAGAAATCAAAAATGTTTCTGGAAACAAGTGAAAGCGAACTCACAACAGGCCAAAACTAATGGGACATAGTGAAGGCCGTCCTGAGACAGAAGTTCATAGTGACACAGACCTATCTAAAAAAGATAGAAACATTTCAAATAAACAACCTAACCCTATATCTACAAGAACTGGCAGAACAACAAACTAAGCCCAGAGCGAGTGGAAGGAAGGCTATAACCAAGATCAGAGCAGAATTCAATGACATAGAGAGTAAAAGAAAAATTCAAAGGATCAATAAGTCCAAGAACTGGTTCTTTGAAAAGATAAAATCAATAAGCCTTTGAGCAATCTCATCAAGAAAAAAAGAGAGAGGATGAAAATAAACAAAATCAGAAATAAAAGAGGAGAGATTACAACTGATTCCACAGAAATACAAAGGATTATAAAAAATTACTATGAAGAACGGTCTATATGCCAAGACATTTGAAAGCCTAGGTAAAATGCATGAATTTCTAGAAAAGTATAATCTCCCAAAACTGAATGAAGATGAATCAGAAAGCCTGAACGGACCAGTAATAGCTGATAAAATCAAAGCAGTTACAAATCAAATAAAAAATCTCCCAAACACAAAAGCGCTGGACCAGATTGTTTCACACAAGAATTTTACAAAATATTTAAGAAAGAGCTAACCCCTATCCTTCCAGACTATTCAAAAAAATCCAAGAAAAGGGAAAACTCCCAAACTCTTTTTATGAAGCCAGCATCATCCTAGTCCCCAAACCAGACAAGGACACAACAAAGAAAGAAAACTACAGGCCAATATTGATGATGAACACAGACACTAAAACCCTGAGCAAAATATTGGCAAAATACATCTAGCAATACGTTAAAAAGATCATACACCTTGACCAAATGAGATTCAGCTCAGGAATACCCAGATGGTACAATATTCGCAAATCAATACACATAATACATCACATAAACAAAAGGAAAGACAAAAGTCACAGGATGATATCAACATATATGGAAAAAGCATTCGATAAGGTCCAGCACCCTTATGATAAGATCACTCAGCAAAGTGGGAGTAGAGGGAGCAAACCTCAACATGATAAAGGCCATATACAAGAAACCTACATCCAACATCATACTCAATGGGCAAAATCTAAAAGCTTTCCAACTAAGATCAGGAACAAGACAAGGATGTCGGCTTTAACCACTTTTATTCAACATAGTTTGGAAGTCCTAGCCACAGCAACCAGACAAGAAGCAGAAATAAAAGACATCCAAATTGGAAAGGAGAAAGGAAAACTGTCATTGTTTGCGGATGACATGATAGTGTACATAGAAAATCCTATAGACTTCACCAAAAACTACTTGACCTAATAAGTGAATTTGGCAAAATAGTGGGATACAAAGTTAATATTCAGAAATTGAAGGCATTGTTGCACACCAAAAATGAAATATCAGAAACAGAAGTCAGAAAAAAAATCCCATTTGATATAGCAACAAGAAAAATAAAGTACTTAGGAGTAAACCTAACCAAGAAGATAAAAGACCTGTACTCAGAAAACTATATGACACTGAAGAAAGAAATCAAGGAAAACACAAACAAAGAGAAGCATGTACTGTGGATTGGAAGAATTAACATCATCAAAATTCCACACTACCAAAAGCAATTTATAGATTAAATGCAATCCCTATTAAAATACCAATGACATATTTCAGAGATACAGACAAACATTTCAAAAATGTAATGGAACCATAAACAACCCCAAGTAGCCGCAGCAATTTTGAGAAAGAAGAACAAAGTAGGAGGGATCACAATACCTGATATCAAACAATATCATAAGGTCACAGTGATCAAAACAGCCTGGTATTGGCATAAGAACAGATATATAGATTATTGGAACAAAATTGAGATCCCAGGAATAAACCCAAGTCTCTATGGTCAGTTAATATGTGACAAAGGGGGCAGAAGCATAAAATGGAGTAAAAACAGCCTCTTCAACAAATGGTGTCAGGAGATCTGGACAGCTACATGCAAAAAAGGGAAATTGGACCACCAACTTACACCATACACAAAAATAAACTCAAGATGGATAAAACACTTAAATATAAGTTGTGATACCATAAAAGTTCTAGAGGAGAATATATAGAGGAAAATCTCAGATATTCCATGCAGCAATATTTTCACCAATATGTCTGCTAGAGCAAAGGATGTAAAGGAAAGAATAAACAAATGGGACTTCATCAAAATAAAAAGATTCTGCACAACTGAAGACAACATCAGCAAAATGAAAAGGGAACCAACCGTGTGGGAAAATATATTTGCCAATGATACCTTGGACAAAGGTTTGATCTCCAAAATATATAAAGAACTCACATGATTCCACTCAAGGAAGACAACCCAATTGAAAAATGGGTAAAAGGCTTAAATAGACACTTATCTGAGGAAGACATACAGAGGGCACAGAGACATATGAAAGGATGCTCATCATCACTAACCATCAGAGAGATGCAAATTAAAACCACAATGAGATACCATTTCATATCAGTCAGAATGGCCATCATAAACAAAGCAACAAACAAGTGCTGAAGAGGCTGTGGAGAAAAGGAAACCCTAGTGCACTGTTGGTGGGAATGCAGACTGGTGCAGACACTGTGGAAAACAGTATGGAATTTCCTTAGAAAACTAAAAATGGAACTGCCTTTTGACCCAGCAATTCCATTGCAGGGACTAAAAGAATCCTGAAACACCAATTCAAAAGAACCTATGCACCCCAATGTTCATAGCAGCACAATCTACAATAGCCAAGTTCTGGAAGCAATCTAAATGCCCATTGGTAAATGAGTGTATCAAAAAACTATCGTACATTTACACAAGGTAATACTATGCAGCAGAAAGAAAGAAGGGGCTCCTACCCTTTGGGTTAGCTTGGATGGCTCTGGAGAACGTTATGCTGAGTGAAATAAGCCAGGCGGTGAAAGACAAATACCATATGATCTCACCTATAGGTGAAACCTAATTAACAAAACAAACAACCAAGCAAAATGTAACCAGAGACACTGAAATAAAGAACAAACTTACAGTAACCAGAGGGGAGGTGAGACGGGATTATAGGGAGAAAAGGGGTAAAGGTTTTCAAGGATCATGTAGAAAGGACACTTGTACAAACCAAAGTGGGGCAGGATTGAGGGTGGGAGGTGGGGATGGCTGGGGTGCAGGGGAGTGGAGGAGTAAAATAGAGACAACTGTAGTTGATTGAAAAATTAAAAAAAAAGAAAACTCTAGAGAAAAATTGGAGAAGAGAGATGTGGTACTGGGAAGGAGAGAACACTAAGCAAGGCAGTAGAGACAAGCAGGGTCCTATGAAGAGTACTATGTCAGGGTTCCCCAAGACCACTCCCAGGTTTAATGATTTTCTAGGAGGATTCATAGAACTCTTTAAATAAATAATTGTGCTTACAGCTATGATTTATTACAGTGAAAAAATGCAAAGCAAAATGAGCAAAGAGAAGAGGAGTGCATGGGGAGAGGTTCAAAAGAATCCAGGCATGAGCTTTCTAGATTCCTCTTGCAGTGGATTCACACAGGAATTTAATTTTGTCAGTAAATGAATTTTGGCAACAGATATGAAATGTTGCCAAACAAAAGAGTTCATCAGAACATCAGAGCTGGTGGCTCTTATTGGGGGCTGGCCATACAGGCCCCTCTGCCTACCATCTTCTAAAATCCCGAGCTCCCAGAAGGACAATAGGTCTTCAGTATGAACCACATTGTTGGCACAAAGAGTTTAGGTACAACAACTATTATTGGGGAATGGTGAGAAACCTCCTAAAATATAAGATTCCAGATGCCAGCCAAGGACCAGCCTCATAATTAGGTGTTTTTAAGGTGACCGGTTTTAGCCCGCCATATTGACTCTTCTACAGAGGTATCTTAGGCTCAAGTCCATAGGAAAGCTCTCAAAAACTGTGGGCCACATCTCACTTTTGGGAAAGGGTGCTAGAGTCTATTTCCACACTTGCCAGTCGTTGTTTAAAGGCTACCTGCCATTGATGTAGATTTCTAGACATTTCTAGAAATCTGTGTGGGTAAGCCAAGATGGTTTCAGTCCCTTGAGAACTAGTCCGCCAACAAAGAGATGTAGGTGTTGGCTATTGGGAGTTAAAACACACTGGGAGACATGAGCTTGAAAAATGGACCTGACCTTGAAAGAATACAGGTGAAGTTCTGACAGTATCTGCTACGGTGTTTCTCCTGGGATTTTATATACGGAACCAAAGATAAACTGCCCTCTTGAGTTAGACCAGCTGGCAAGTGAACCAGCCTGTAGCTACATTCTCTACCAGGTGGAGAAGACCCTTCTTCAGTAGCCAAGAATGAAATCTGCACTCAGAGAAGAGTGGATAGAACAGAGAGATAAAAAATCCTAATTGTGCCTAACATCACTTGAAACCATCTTTAACATTAGTTCTACCTCTGGTCATCTTATCTGAACATGCAACGCGTCTCCTCTTTTGCTACTGCTGACTTAATTTAGCCTTTTGTGACTTGCAGCCATTCAGGAGAGTCCTAATCAAAGTATCTTGTATGTTATCTGCCATACCTTGCAGATTGTGGTTACCCAACTCAAAGATATTTGATAGTAAATTTTATTTCCTTTATAAATGTAGGAACTTAGATTAATGGAATTGAGCCATGCAAGGCATTTCCTAAAATAGTTTTCAACAAACTACAGTCAAATCCACCACTTCTACCTCCCACCCCATTTCCCCCTCCCAGTCTGTGTTTGTAGAACCACAAACTAAAAATGTTTTTTTAATCTTTATTGTATTGTTTTCCATTACCATTTAGTCCTCTTATACTCCCCATCCACCAGTAATCACCACACTGTTGTCCATGTCCATGAGTCCTTTTTACATTTTCAAATGGTTGAGGGAAAATATTAAATGAATATTTTTGTGACACATAAAATCATATAAAATTCAAAGTTTAGTGTTTATAAATAAGTTTTTAATTTCATGAATAAAATATGTGTGGAAATTTGTTTTCTCACCTGTTATATAAATAACTACACAATAGCCTTAATTTTGCCTTAGTTAACAAATAATTATTATCTGGGTATTTTAAAAAGATGTTTGCTAATCTCAGTACAAAAACAATGAAAGTGGAAAACTGACTAACCTTCTTAAGGGAAGAAACCATTTCTTATTTTTTTAAAATAATTATGTATAACAGTACCTAGAAAAATTCTCTGCAAACAGGAACATGGAGGAGATTGAACCAACGGAACTGGACAGCATGCAGTGCCCTACCCTGACAGTGATAGAGGGTGGCTTACTGACAGTGATTGCCCATCACTAAATGGATGGCTGCAATGACTGTTTGAAAACCAGCTAATGCTGCTATATACTTGGCCTTGAAAGTATGATAAGTAATAAAGCGAATGAGAAGTGATGAGCCTCCTTGTGATTAAGTTTTGAGGAACCAGTTGGCACCTTACATGAGATACCCAAATCTAGATTCTGACAGCTCATAAACCGGGCAGTCAAGTGTGTTAATTAGCTCATATTTAAAAGCAGATACATCTCTGAGAATACTGAGGGTTTTAGTCATTTATACCCCAGTATGCACAGGTTTTATCATAATAGTTTACTTTTTTATTCAGCTATCACAGGGAATGGGTGGTGTAAACAAAGGAAGAATAGGAAGGGGAAAACGAAATTCAGTCTTTTGAAAAACTTTGGAAGAGGGTGACCCTGTGTGTGGCACTTCATCAGGTGGGCTTTTATTTTTAAATGCCTGAGAACTGTTCCTAAGAGTGAGGTAGGAAGACAAATAGTTAACTTTAAGATGTGGGAAAAGGACACAGAAAGATGCAGAAGGTAACAAGGAAATTTGTTTCATTTCACATTTTTACCTAGTAACCAGATCTTATAAGCTATGGAATGCACGTTGCCTGCATGTAATTAGAAAACTCATTGTGGATATATTATCTTAATTTTGTTGTAGCTACTTTGATGGACAAATTGTTGTGTGAAGTCATTTAAGTTTTATTGTATATTAGTTATTTTCTAAGGCTTTTTCTGTGGTTGCTCATGTTCTTTCTTAAAAGATTACTTCAACTAATAACCATTTATAAAGCATTACTGCTGGACAATTTTCAAGGAGAATTTCTTACAATATGCAATGGAAGTTGGAGGTCAAGCTGGTAAATGAAGATACCAAACCATAAAGTGAATTATTCATGCCCTTTTAGTCACCCAC
The DNA here is from genome assembly GCA_004024845.1 of Tonatia bakeri. Lineage (NCBI taxonomy): Eukaryota > Metazoa > Chordata > Mammalia > Chiroptera > Phyllostomidae > Tonatia > Tonatia bakeri. Next base: position 275,332 of record PVIA01001321.1, on the reverse strand, counting down.
TGGGAGGAGTTCTTTCTAACCACAATGAGGAAGAGATCTTGACCAGTTTCTCAACATGGTCTCCCTGGTTTAGCAGAAAGGTATTAACTGGAAATTTTGAGAAATTCACTGTCTTAGATTCAAATTCCAGATTTGGAGATTTTGTGTAGTTCATTCAACGTGCACTCGCGCGCACACACACACACAGACACACACACACATATTTGAAGAACTGACCATTTTCTCTTCACTGTGCTCTAGATACAATGGTGAACAAAACAGAGAGAGGGGCTGCCCTCATGGCACCATCACCTGCCTGCCAGTCTGTGCCTGTGTGTCCCTTATTAATACAACAGTGGTACATTTTCAGTGTTCAATTCATGTTTATGGTTATGTTCATTCCCACCTAAGATTAACTGTCAAATAAACAAATCATGAAATTGGGTTCAGCAGGGTGAAGACACACACATTTTATAGTGATAGTGGCTAAATATATTGAATACTTATTAAGGGGAAGGCCCTGTACTAAGTAACTCATATGCGTTATCCTACCAGCTACCCTATGTGGTAGGTAGTGTGTTATTTCCATTTTATAAATTAGGAAACAGGAGCAGAAAGTTTAAGTAATTTCTCCAAGGTCATATCATAAGTGAGTTGTGTTTTAAACAGCACTCTGACTCTCAAGGCTGATTTCTTAAGTGCTGGGATATAACCTCTCTTTAAAACATGAATTATTTAGAGGTGATATTTGGTTATCACCCAACTGTCTGCTTTATGAGAAGTTAGAATCAATCTACAGATATATCGACTAGGCAAAGCAATTCCACCCAGAGGGAAAAAGCAAAACCTGAAGACGTAGGATTCATATAAGGGGTTGGTAGAAAAGCATGTTTATAATGGAGAGACTTCCCTGACCAGCAATGATGGCTCAAACTGGAGAGTTGTGGAAACCAAAATTAGATAAACTAATGCCATGTGCAAAAAAACTTGAATGCCATACATAGAAATTTGAATTTAATGCAGCAGACACTGAAGTGCAATAGTTAGAAGGGTGCATTAAAGTTGGCCAAAATTGTTATGTAGGTTGGTTTGCTGGTGGGGGGTATTTGGTGGAGACATAAAGTGTACCCAAGTGGGAGAAGAGAAGGGAAAAATGAGTAGGTAAACTTTGAGCATATTGAAATTAAGGTGAATTTAAAATGTAATTGGCTGGTTATCCAAGTAAATATGTTTCATAGACTGTTTGAGTTAACATACTGTAGACTGAATGAGTGGCATTGGGATTGGTGACTGGGGTCTCCATAGAGAAATGTTCATTGAAGATGCAAAAGTGGAATAAGTATGGACGAAGGATAGCAGAAGGCTGAGATCATAGCTTTGGTAGGAACTCACAGTTTGGCCATGGGAGGAGGGAGAAGAGCTGGCGCAGAAGACAAAATAGAATCATACATCAAGTATGGAGAACAAAGTAGTAGAGTGTCATAGAAACCAAAAGAAGACCAAGAGAGAAAGGGCAGGTGCTCAGCGGTGGCAAAAGGCATAAAAAGGTCAGGAGGATAGAAACTGAGGAGAGACTAGAGTTAATTAATGAGATCATTGGTGACACTTGGGAAAGAATTTCATAAGGTGAAAAGAAGAACAGACTGCAGAAATTACTTAGATAGGAAGATAAAGGCAATTAATGTGTGATCTAGCTTCTGTAATGAGAAATTGAAGTGTTCTAATATAACACACCCCTTATTTCATAATAAAAGACAACAGAAAAGTGAGATTCTTCTAAGAAGGTTTCACTTTCCAGCAACATTTGCTGGAGCTTCTATAATCTTTTGTGAGAGAGAAATTGCTAGTAGACATGTATCTTTTTACTACTGAAAACTGAACTGAGTCCCTATTTCTAAGCTGCCTTACCATAAGCATTAACTTTACATTTTCCTTATTCTCATCTCTCTGTGCTGACAGTAGGAAGAAAAAAAAACACATGCTAATCAACTGAGATAGAAGTGAAATTTTCAAAACTGTTGATTATATTTCTCTGGCAGCTTTCCTTTGGCAACTGAGTGTCTAATGTTCGGGGACAAGAGGAATCAGACCACAGGGTGCCTGCCAGCCCTCCAGGGGACAGAAACCCATTTTTGTGTGCATGTAAATGAGCCCAGAAATAGGTTGTAAGATAAGAAGTGGCACAGCTGTACTCCACGGGAAGAGGCCTGTACTGTCCTGGTGGCAGGGGAGTTTGGACGCTATGTGGCTGCAGTAGATAGTGATGTTAGAAAAGAATCTCTCGCAGCCATGATATATTTTCCCAGAGTGCTGTGCCAAGGAGACAGGTTGTTAAATTGTGTAAAATATAACACTGAACAGCTCCTTTCCACTCACCTTCCAAAAATGCTTATGTTTGCAAAGGGAGAGTTTGGCATCAGTTTACATTCATTTCAAAGAATAAAGAAAGGCTAATGCAGAGATGTGTTGACCTTTTGAAAGATCAGCAACAGATTCATAGGTCATGGTGCCACTTCTGAATAACCAAGATAAGTGATGGGAGAAACCATGGGAAGAAGCAAGAACATAACAGAAATGTCCTATATATAAAAAACTACATCTCATTGCTTTTGTTTCAAAGGAACAATATAATATTATATATGTGTGTGTGTTAATATTATCATTTACTTTAAAATTCAAAGCAGAGTGCAATTTATTGAGTAATTGAAAGAAATAATTAGAAATAAATTTCTTTCATGGTAAAACCTGAAAGTTAAAAAGAGAGACATACAGACAAAGGCAAGGAAGATGGAAAAAAGAGAGGAGAAAATGTGCAGTGAAAGGATATCAAAAAGAAGGTAGAAGTGAGAAAATTAAGGAAAATGAGGGAGAGGGAGAAAGAGAGAGAAGTGTGTTTTCAGCGAGTATCTTCTGTGCTCCCAGAACAGCATAAAGAACTAAGAGAGAGGAAAGATAAGCAAACAATGGAAAGGAAGGCCTGACAAATGCTCTTTACATCCTGAGATGAATGTGCTGGTTGGTGATCTATTGCCCTTTTTACTTACACGCTCTTCTTTGCCTTGGTAAGGGCACCAAAATAAGCATGGCTTAACGTTACATGGTTTCAAATTAGGTCTAGCTCTTGATCAGTTTAGAACAGTCCTTTCAAAGTTTGCAATACATTTTCTTGTTTTATTTTCAAAATTCGAAGCAAATTTTTTAAATAAAATTTTAGGTCCTCTTTGGGGATCTTTAAGGTTTCTTGTTAGGTGAAAGAATGACGGCATTTTGGAGTCTACCCTTGGAGTTGTAGTGACATCATTGTACAAGCTACTAACAGGAAGCCATTTGACATTCAGAAAGCAAAATACTATGCATTTTAACACCGCTGATGGTTTATTTTTGGAACTAGCTATAATTTTATTATGTTGAGCTTCCCCCTCCCCAACTCCTTGTATATTCAAGACTACCAACTCTTTTTGTGCTTTAGTTATGTCTCAGTAAGAAAAATACCTAACTGTAGCCATCCATCAGTCCATTCTTTCATCTATCCTTTCTACAATAATACCTACTGTAGTCCATGGTTCTTTAATTGCTTCTCTTGAAAAATGACATGGGATTCCAGAAGAAGTGTATTGATCTCTGACCTACCTTACTTAAGTCACTTCATCTGAAACTTGGACAAAATCTGTCAATATGCTGCATACCACATCTCAACCTTAGCCCAATTACAAAAAAATCAATGTGCATTTTACATAATTCTTTCCAACGTGGTTACATTCAGGTTGACCACAAATCTCTGAAGTGTTAAATATGTGTATATCTGCATATATTTAAATATATTGGGTTGACCAAAAAGTTCATTTAGTTTTTTTCCATAGAATAAGAGATGCATTTTTATTTTCACCAATAATCTTATTGATTTGGATATTTTGATTATGTTGGCGATCTCCTGCATGGTATAATGTTGATTGTTCTCAATTAATGTCTCTATCTGATCATTACCAACTTCAACTGGTCTACTCAACCATGGAGCATTGTTCACCGAGAAGTCTCTAGCACAAAACTTCACAAACCACTTTTGATATATTTGACCAGTCACAGAATATTCTCCATACACTGCACAAATCTTTTCTTGAGTTTCAGTTGTGTTTTTACCTTTCATGAAACAGTAAAGTATAATATGCCAAAAATGTTGTGTATTTTTCTTCCATCTTCAATATTAAAATGGCTACACAAAATTCACCAGTTTTAATTTTTTTTAAATACATGGTAATATGACAGCTATCATAATACAATCTAAAAATTGCTTTGAATGAAGTTAAAGACAACTAATTGTGACTAGAGGCATATAATGGAAAAACTAAATGAACTTTTTAGCTAACACAATACTTGCCCCATTTTATTTTATTTTTTAGAAGATTTTTACATTTTTTTAGAGAAATGGAGGGAGAAAGAGATGGAGGGAAATATCAATATCTGGTTTCCTCTCAAGTGCCCCCAACTGGGGACCTGGTCTGCAACTCAAGCATGTGCCCTGACAGGGTATCAAACCAGCATCCCTTTGGTTCACAGGCCAGTGCTCAATCCACTGAACTAGACCAGCCAGGGCTATTTGCCCATTTTAAAGGTTACTGTATTAAAGGTTTTGTGAGTATAATGATTTTGTTTTTTATCAGATGATTTTCATGAAGTGCAATAAACATGTGCCCTTTTATCTCTGCACAGCACTGATCTAACATTAAGTATCTCTGACACAATTTCTTTTAAAAAGTAGGTACATATATAATAATCTATTCAGTACACTAAAAATATTTATATAGTCATAAATGCTTTACTGGATGAAATCTCTCTAGATCACTAAGAATATCATAGCAACCTTGTACGGTATACTCCTGGCTAATGAAGTTAGTACATTATATTGCAAATGTTCTTAATCAATGAGGACTTTTCCATATTATTCTAAGGTAGATTTTAAAAATATATATATACCTGTTTTTCTCAGCTGTGGCCTCTCCCTATGATGTTATTTTATTTTCTAGAGAATAGTTTTAGATGCCTGTAGGTGAAAAATGTGTGCACTCGATGGACTTCCTTTGCAGCAACTCTGCCCCCATTGCACTGTACAGTGGCACACAGTTTAGGGAGGCCGTTCTTCAGGGAAATGATCAAGAGCAAAGGGTGAGGGCAGCAGGCATTTAGGAATTGTAATAGAACGTTGACATTCTGAAGGGCATCATAAACATGTCCTATAATCTTACAGAGTTGACCAATAACTATACGTAAGGTAGCCAGAAGAGAGCTTGTGAAGACATGAAGTGACTTTAGGAGCAATTGGAACAATTTCCAAATTTAAGCTTTTCTAGACAATTAAAGCCAACAAAATTTAGTTTCTCTTATGTGCTATAATCCACAAATTTATATTAAGATTCTCCTTCTTCCAGACACTTTGAACTAGTAAGATTTTACTTTTTTTTTTTTAACAAAAAATAAACCTTGCCTCCATTGAGCAACATACTAGACCAAATGACATCCTATAGTTTTATTTTACTGATTTTAGTTCTTGGGGAAAATAAATTTTCAGCCATATGTATTTGAGTACAGAATAATAGGAAGTAAACACCCTATGAAACACAAGTAAATCAGTCATCAGCAAAGACACGCCTTTTCCAAATGAATTGGTTTTATCTATTTAGTAAAACTATTTGAAAACATACTATCTGACTCAGATGACATGAAATGAGTTGTGCTCATATTATAGTTTATGTTTGCTTACATAATGATACATATTGTGCTATTTGCAGAGGGATCTGTGTGCCTCTATTCACATTAAGGACCACTTACTTTTACCTGTTAAGTTGTCTCTCTCTGGATACCCCATACATGCATCTCACCTTCAAATCAGTCCTACCACAGCTCTACCTCTGAATCTTAGAGTTACTGGTGATTTGTACCAATAAAGATTTCCACAGTTAGGAAAAGATGGGACCAAAGCTACAGATTGTTTGCCGTCTCTTATTTGGACTTACTAAAATTATCAAATTAATTAAAAGTTGTCTCTTTTTTGTACCCCAGATTTCCATGGTCATGAAGATAAGAAGCAACTAGGAGTCAAACTTCTTTTAACAATTTTTTTTTTTTTTTGCTACCCTGAAGATTATAAGAAAACAAGTGATAGGCAAGATTTTTTTCTAATATCCATAGAGGAAAAAAAGGTTGTATTTTTACTGCTCACTTCTTTTGCAGTCCTTTGAGGCTTGATAAAAAGACCAGAAACCTTTCCAACCAGCTGGATTTCAAAACTTAATAAGGAAGAGCCAATATACAATAGTGATACTGAATCCTTCTTTCTTTTGTGAAAATGGTGGTGCCTCCCTGGAGAGAGCAGTGCACCTCATACTGACTGGAGGAGTGAGAGGGTTGCTTTTCCCGCTGAACATGGGAATTATAACGACCTAATAACATAGTGGACCCAGGCCCAAGTCCAGTGAAACAACCCAAATACAGGAAAACTACAGGAAACAAAAAAGAAAGAAATCAGAAACCAGAGACCTGAGTAATATCTAATGTGCAAATTCTGGGGAACAATGTTAAGTCACAATAAACTCTCCCTTTAATGGTTCGAAGTATTTTCAAATATATGTTTTTCAATTATAAAAGGTATACATGTATTATCAAAAAACATTTATCATCTTTTATAAATATTTACTATAAATTATAAAAATTTTATTAATGCTATATAACTTACAACTCCTAATATATTTCATTGTTTTCTTTTTTCCTCTCTTCCTCTATTTTTAGTAATAAGACTCTCCCTGTGGATAGTTCTTTTACTTTTCTCTGTCACTATTTCTGTTCTCTTGGAGAATTATCCAAAATAGCTCATTGTATCTCCCTATACTCAGGAAACTCTTGTAAGTAGATAAATTCCATATGCTAAATAAGCACAAAGATATGTATTTATTAATCATATCCTTTGTCTCAACAATAAAAGAGTCATCTAAAAGCTCCTGTAATACTCTAGATCAGTCTAGTCCAAAGTAAGGTACAATTGTCTTTTTGAGAAAGTCATAGTCTAGTAACCTAAAATAGTTTACTCTTCCTATCGTTTCTTCACATGAAAAGGACTGAGCTGGCTGTATTATTTATTCATTGGCATGTGACAACATTACAAAAAAATAGTTGCTAAAATCAACATTTTGTATCTCACAGACTCCATGGGTCAGGTATCACAGCTGATCCTCTGCAAAATAGCTAAGGATCTGTGCTGTGGTCTCATCTGAGACTCTGCTGGGGAAAAAAACACTTCCTTCCTCATGTCGTTGTAGGCAGATTTCAGTTGCTTGTGGGCTTCTGGACTAAGGGTCTCAGTACCTGGCTGGCTGTCACCTGGGGGCTACGATCACATTCTAACTGCATGGCTCTCTCTCTGCACATAATCACAACATGACAACTTGTTTTTTCATAGCCACCAAGGTAAAGAGAGTCTTTTAACAAGGCAGGCATAACAATCTTATGTAATATGATTATGTCCATCCATTACCTTGCTGTTTTTTATTGATTAAAAGCAAGTTACTGGTCCCACCTAAATTAAAAAATATGGAACTACAAAAAGGCATAAATACCATGACATGGAGATCATGGGGGCCACCCTGGTGTCTGTCTACTCCTCTGGTTTATTGATCGTTCTCCTGGAGATGCTGACACTGCTATTCTCCTCATTTGTTTTTTCCTGCAGGATGAAGCTTGAATACAGTTCAGAATATCTTCTTACACACCAAACTTAAAATTAGAATACTTACCATATAAATCATGATTTAATGGCAATGATGTAACTATAACTTGATCTTAGCTTCCATGCATTATATTCATTATGCTTATTGCATGTTTTCTTGTCTCTCCAATTGGATTATAAATACATTTTTGTTTTTTAAAGATTCATTGGTTGATTTTTAGAGAGAGGTGAAGGAAAGGAGAAATAAAGGGACAGAAACATTGATATGAAAAAGAAACATCGACCGGTTGGCTTTTGCAGTTGCCCCAACTGGGAACCATACCTGCAACCCAGGCACATGTCCTGACCAGGAATTGAAGCAGAGGCTTTTCACTTTGAGGAATGAAGCCCAACCAATTGAGCCACACTGGACAGGGCAAGTACATTTTTCTTTTTTCCACATTTTTCATGTTATCAATAGCGTTCTTTCTTCCAAGTTATATATTTGTGAGTGTACCAATTTGTTTCTGTGTTTTATTGTAATTTCTGTTCATTGAAAATTGTCTCAGCCTTTTCTTTCCTCTTCTTCCATCAGAGCATCTTTCCCACATCTCCCTTTCAAATTTGTGTCTACCTGAGAAATTCCTTTCTCATAACTAACAGTCCCATCATGTAGCTATTTTGCCCTGACTTATCTCAGCTAAGGTTGTTTGGGTTGTTCCCCTTGGGAAAGGATTGCGATTATACTATGTAGCTCCAGAAGACAGAATGAAGATTAATAGTGGGAAGTGAGAAGAAGAAAAATTGTACTCAGTTTGTGGAGGACCTTTTTAATAGCTACAATCATGTGACAGTCTCTGGAAGTGCTCAGGTAGGAGCTAGCCATTTATCAGAGCTCCTGGCGAAGAAATGCCTGCACTGCAGTATCATGCCTTAAAAGAGTAATTCCTCCTAGGTCCCTCCTGACTCTTAGATACTATCATTCAGAGATAAGTGTTAAGCCCCACATCTTCTTTTCTAAAGACTAAACAAAATATATAAGGGGGGTATAATATGTATAATATACATATGTATAAAATGCATTATACATATGTATAAAGTATTATACATATGTAAAAATGTAATACATATATACATATATACATATATACATACACACACACACACACACACACACACACACACACACACACACACATATATATATAAAATGAGGGAGGATTCCCCCAAATCGGAATTATCTTCTGGAGGGTGTGCCCCTTGTAGTACAGGCCTCCTTTGCCAAGTGAGTGTTTTGGGAACCCAACTTTATGAGTGTACCAGCTGGTGTTGTTGTGAGAGGCTGTATTCGACTTCAATGAATTTTTTTTGAAGATTCAACATGTTTGCCCATTTCACGATGGGAGATTTATGAGGGCACCTGCACACACCACACTGAGTGTTGAGCAGTTTTTGACTAAAAATGCCATGACCCCATGCCCCACAATCCCTATTCACCTGATCTTGCACCAAGCAACTTCTTTTGTGTTTCCTCTGGATGAGAAAAGTCCTCAAGAGGAAACGTTTTTGGCAATGTGGATGGAAGAGGTGACACAAAAAATGGCAGAAGCACTAAAAAGGTACCAAAATTGTAGAGTTCAAAAACTTTCAAGCAGTGGAAAAAACATCTTGTTAGGTGTATTTCATCAAATGGAGAGTAATTTTAGGTAGCTGAAGTTTAAACATGTAAGAATAAATACATAATTTTTTACAAATAAATTCTGGTTTTGGGGGTCACCTCTTGCATAATAATAAAATAAAACTTTATTGGCATAGCCACTAAATAAACACCTTTAGGATAATTGTTTCTCTGTCCCACTCCCACTGTAACTCTGTTCCCACCTTTCCAGTGCATACACCACTTTCTATTACTACTAGTGCTGTCAGCTCCCAGTGTTGTGGTTAGTCTTAGCTGCATTTCCAAATCTCATTCTTATTTTCCAGTTTTTTCACTTTGCATGAACTGACATGAAAACAATGAAGAACCACATGGCCATTAAGAGACTACAGGGAAGTCTTGCCTTATTCTCATAATTCTTCATATTTCTGTTTCCCTCTGTTACTTCATCAAGTTGAAATACAATTTCTCACATAGTTCTACAACTCAATTGAAATACTATATTGTGTCATACTTTCCTATTTGAAAAATAATCCTGTTTGTCAGGTTAAAGGCTTTTCCTTGATTTAAAATATCTGAATATACTTCTTACGTCTCTCTCCCCTTCTCTCTCTCTTTTTTTCTATATTCAGCTTCCAGAGGACTTAGCTGTTTTCTATCCCTCTGAGAAGATTCCCCTACATTCAGTGTCTTAACAGCAGCTCTGCTGTTCCAGCCAGACTTTAAGCTTAGAGTAATTAAATTCTTAATTTGATATTTAGTATCATGTAACAAAAGGCAGTAGGAAATGCAACGAAGTAGTAGACAGTGTAGGATTAAGATTAAGTAGGTATGAGATTGGTTACCTTTGAGAGAAGCATTATTACCTTGTTAAACATAAATAAATGCAAAGGTTTCAAAGGTGGAAATTATGTGCTCTTGCAAAGATTTAATGTGTGGCGTGAGACAGCATATATGACCTAGCATGAGTCCAATGAGCTGAGGGAAGATGTTGGCCCCTTCAATGTCAGAGCAGCCTCAGTTGTTAATTGGCCACACAGGAGCTGCCCTGGATATTCAATGTTAGAGTTACAAAGGCTTTCATGGATAATTGCCAGTACATAGTTTGTGGAATCATTCATGTTCTTTATCAGCCTAATATTTCCAGGATAATGAATATGAGCTATGCAAAATGCCAATGCAATAACAGGTACACTGTAGGCACTCAAAACATGTCAGGCCCTTCTCCCTCTCCATTCCAACCCACTCATTGGCTTTCCGCTTTTGTTTAAGCTCTTCTTAATAAATAATATACCTAGGCAATCAATACCATAGCTCTTGCCATTTCCATTCTTTTATGGTGGAAATCTGGAATTGAGCCTCTTTCTTTCAATAGGCTAATCCTCCATTATCTGTTTGAATGAAGGAGCTCTGAAAGAGCTCACATGAAAAAAATGCTACATCAGCCCTTTACATGATCTTTGAAAATCATTAAACATGGAAAAATCTATTTGGTCTATCAAGTTTGCATTTGTCTCACTCATATTTTGTAGGGTTACTTTCTTTCTCAGAAGTCAATATACTTTTCTCTATTCCCTTAGTGTTCCCATGTAGAATGAAAAAAAAAAAGCAGCAAACACATACCACAACAGTCCCATCATCTCTACCACATACACGCCCAGACATACATTTGCACATCTATCTGTAGATTTACAAACATTATTTCACACTTGATTTCTTCTATACCCCTGCTAAATCAGCATGTTAATTTGTTTTCAAGGCTGCTTATGTGATTGAATGGATGAAAGCTTGAGAAAAAGTTGTGATTTATGGGTATGTGTTGGCAGGAGGCAGGGAGGCTGTAATTAGCCTTGAAGGAAGCTAATGTCACAATTCATATACTACCCTCTACCATCGCCAGAAATCCACCATAGTTCTAGTCTCATGACTAGATTCTGCAAATCTTGCTGAAGCTTAGTCTTTTATTTTCCCTAGCAGGAAGAAGACTTAAAAGAGCACACCTAAAATGAATAAATGGCTGCTAACATTTCTCGAGGAATGTAACATGTGGCTGCTGATCAATCATTCTGAATAAGTCTTTTTTCTCCTTTCACTTTAATCCAGTGGAATAGGAATGTAATATCTTGGAAAGGGGAAAGATAGAGGAGCCCTTTGGAGAAATGTTCTTAGCAATAAAATATAGTGAATAGCAAATCAGGAATATAACAATGAGCCAAAATAACAAGTGAGAGCAATTGCTGAGGAAGAGTAAGGTAAAGAGGAGGTGAATGTGTACTTCTGGCAGGTATACATGCGTATCAGCACCTCTCTTCTTTCTCCCTTCACTCTTATCCAGATTGGAGAAATATTGGGCACCGAGGGGGCAGACACCAGGCTGTTGAAGGGATGGGAGAAGGAGAAGCTTAAATCTCAGCCTTCAACTCCAGTCCTGGTAACTGGGGATCATTGAGAACCTAGAGTACCTATCGAGCAACTTTCAGAAGCTTATTAAGGGTCTCAACTTGTTTCAAATGATAGAAGTTTTTGTGTATCTCTTCTACCTCTTTTTGCTGTTTCCTCTCCATTTCCTCAGAAGACCTGCATACTTTTCAGGTCTTACACAGCCCCATTGGGATAAACCACTCAGGTCCTCTGCCATCCCCTGCCAGTGCCCAAAGCTCCAAATGACATCTCCCTTTCAGAGTTAACTACAACTAACCCCAAGATTCAGAAAGCAGTTCAATTTAGTTATGTATTTATTCAGTTAAACTAATTCACATAAGATTATAAAAAATAGCATTTAACATTTCCTGCATTTCCACTTTTTTAATCTAAGTAAAATACTAATTGAGGTCTGGATCATGGATAGATGTTTGGAGGAAAGGCTGTTCCCAAGGTTCTTCCCATCTCTACTCCTTTCCCTTTAATGAATCATGTTCAGAATAGTTTAGTTGTGCTTCATCTACCCACCATTTGGAGCCTTTGCACATATTTCTGCATTCCTTGGGTCTTAGAGACCATCGTAGGGGTAGGCACATTTTCAAACAGGCAAATCACGAATCCAAAAATGGAGAGTTTCCTCTTTCTATATTAATATCTGGCTATTGATTTACTCACACATTAGAAACCTCAACTTAAAGGTGGTAGAGACTTTATCATACCTAAGTAGATATTCTTTATTTATGCTGATAACAGAAATGCCTAAAGACCTTAGTTGAAGATTTTAAAATAGTTAAATAAAAATAACCAAGAGCCCTTGTTTTCTCTCTCTGTACTTGTTACACAAATGATTTTAATTTCATTTTTTAAATGTGTTATTAACTCTAAAGCTGTAATCTTATAGTAAATTATACTGTATTCAAACATATTATATACATCACTATACTAAAGACCATACCCATTATTCATTTTGTCTGGTGAGATGGGTTTTGTGCAGTCCTTGGAATAATGCTTTTCCTGTCATTGCTCTGCATATGTTTAATCTTAGTGTAACATGTCATAGATTAAGAAAACTCTAGTTCCATGTTACTTAAAAAAAATCACACCTGAACATCTCTGCAGTACATGTCTACAGAACTCTTTTAAAGGCCAAGCAAGGCTCAAGCATATCTGTTTGGTGCATGTCTACATCTGGTTTAGGAGTCAGTCGTGTGCACAGACACATGAATATGCAAAACGTTATGTATTACTTACAGAGTTGGAAATCATTGTAGAAAAGCCCTTTATGCATAGCAAGATATTAAATTTCTTTAAAGCTTATTCTTTAGACTGAGTCCTCAAAAGGTCAGAGACAAAAGAAAGGTGACAAATTCTGAATTCATAGTCCAAACTGAGGTGATGAATCATTTTTGCAAGATTTTCAAAGGAGGCTGGAAAAAGTGGTTTTATGACATTTGGCTGGCTGCATATCCTCAGCTGTTAAAGGAAGATATAGAGGATTAGAGAAGGAAAGTTGGGAATTTGAGCAAGGTTTTCTCTAGAGAAATCAAATCATGTGAATTTACCACCTTTACCCTACCCAGAATGGAGGGTAAGGAGAGTGGGGCTTTGTCTCACCATATAGGTGTGAGAGACTTAGTGAGACCAATCACAGAGCTTACGTAACCATCCCTGTAGTTTGAGGCACAGTGAACTAGTGTCTGACACACTCTCGAGGACTGAGTGGGTGGCCATGTCTGGAGCTGCTTGCTCTCACAAGAAGGATAAAGAGAGGTAGCTGTAGCAGAGACAGTCTTCATGCCCTGAGTTTGCATGGACTAAACATCCACAAATGTTTCCCACGGACCTGGTGTGGATTCTCTAGAGGTTGGGGTTGTTTTAGGTGCAGCTTAACACAGTTGTCTGGAAGGGCTAAGAGACCTCAGTCAACAAGTCTAGGGTTAATGGAAAAAGATAACCAGCTTGGGGAGATGCATTTGTACTAGAAAGTAAACTTCAGGTGGACATCCCAGGCAACTAAGAGGAGGAGGTATCTGAGCAATCAATAAAGCACCTGATGAGACAAGTGGCACTAAACTATTACAGCCGGATGAAACCAATATTGTCAATGAAGTAACACCTTTTCTATGCAACCACAACACACACACTCAAACACATACATATATGGACACTTCTACACCCAGAGGGGTCATGAGCCACAACTAATAACTATTTTTAAGGGACTTATGGCCAAAATGGTGGTGTAGGTTGATACACCATGCCTCATCACACAACCAAAAGAAGGACAACAATTAATTTAAAAACAAAAAACAACCAGAACTGACAGAAAATTGAACTGTATGGAAGTCTGATGATCAAGGAGTTAAAGAAGAAATATTCATCCAGACCTGTAAGAGGGGCAGAGATGGGCAGCTGGGCAGAGAGGACTTGCAACAAGGCAGCAGCTGGAGGACCAGAGTGGGTGAGGTGGCAGCTGGCAGCGGAGCAGGAGGACCCACATTTGTGTGCAGATAAACCAGGAGGAAAAACTGGGCAGCAAGATAGACTGTGCAACCCAGGTTTCCAGTGCAGGGAAATAAAGCCTCAAAACATCTGACTGAAAAAAACTGTGGGGGTTGAGGCAGTGGGAGAAACTCCTAGCCTCACAGGAGAGTTTGTTGGAGAGATCCACAGGGTCCTAGAAGGTACCTAAAACCACCCATCTGGGAATCAGTACAAGAAGGGCCCAATTTGCTTGTGGATAACAGAGGAAGTGACTGAAAGCCTGCCGAGAGCCCAGAAAGTGGCATTGTTTCCTTTCAGCCCCTTCTCCCACCTATAGCACCACAATGCAGCAAAGTGGATTTCCCCACCCTGGTGAATACCTAAGGCTCTGCCCCTTACTACAAAACAGGTGTGCTGAGATCAAAAAATATGGTGCAATTGAAAGAACAGATGAAAGCTTCAGAGAAAATACAACTAAGCAATGAAGAGATAGCCAACCTGTCAGATGCACAGTTCAAAACACTGATAATCAGGATGCTCACAGAAATGGTTGAGTATGGATGCAAGATAGAGGGAAAAGTGAAGATTACAAAAAGTGACATTAAGGAAAATGTACAGGGAGCCAACAGTGAAGGGAAGGAAACCAGGACTCAAATCAATGGTTTGGAGCACAAAGAAAAAATAAACATTCACCCAGAACAGAATGAAGAAACAAGAACTCAAAAAAATGAATAGATGTTTAGGAACCTCTGGGACAACTTTAAATGTTTCAACATTCAAATCACAGGGGTGCCAGAAGGAGAGCAAGAGCAAGAAATTGAAAACTTATTTGAAAACATAATGGAGAGCTTCTCCAATATGACAAAGGAAATATACTTCCCGGAAGTCCAGGAAGCTCAAAGAGTCCCCAAAATGTTGAACCCAAGGAAGCACACACCAAGGCCCATCATAATTACATTACCCACGATTAAAGATAAGGAGAGAATCTTAAAAGCAACAAGAGAAAAGTGGACAGTTACCTACAAAGGAGTTCCCATAAGACTATCAGCTGATTTCTCAAAAGAAACCTTGCAGGCCACAAGGGGCTGGAAAGAAGTTCTAGAAGTCATGAAAGACAAGGCCCTCCATCCAAAGTCCTTCCTTTATCTGGGAAGCACTTTTATCTGCCCTTCAATTCTAAATAATAGCTTTACTCTATCCCCAAAGCTATTATTTAGAATGGAAAGGCAGATAAAAGTGCTTCCCAGATAAAGTCCAGTTAAAGGAGTTCATCATCACCAAGCCCTTACTATATGAAATGTTAAAGGGACTTATCTAAGAAAAAGAAGAAGATCAAAAATATGATCAGTAAAATGACAACAAGCTCACAACTATCAACAACTGAACCTAAAAAACAAAAAACAAAAACAAACCAAGCAAACAACTAGAACAGGAATAGAATCACAGAAATGGAGATTACGTGGAGGGTTATCAGCAGGGATGGGGAAGAATGGGGAAAAAGGTACAGGGAATATGTATCATAAATGGTAGGTACAAAATAGACAGGGGGAGGTTAAGAATAGTGTAGGAAATGTAAAACCCAAAGAATTTACATGTATGACCCATGGGCATGAACTAAGGCTGGGGGGAATGGAGGCAGGAGGGATTGTGCAGGGCGGAGGGGGAAAAAAGGGGAAAATGGGGCAATTGTAATAGCATAATAACAAAAGATATTTAAAAATGTTTAAAAAATGAACTATTTTTAAGGAAATAAAAACTGTTTTTAAATAGACTAATTTTTAGAGCAGTTCGAGGTTCATAGCAATATTGAACAGAAGGTATAGAGAGTTTTACTTACTCCCTCCCCCACATCACTGCATTCCTCAATACCAATGTCCTCAAGCAGAATGGTATATTTGTTAGAATTTTTGTTATAATTGATGAATTTATATTAACATATAATTGTTACCCAGAGTCCAGTTTCCATTAAGGGTTCACTTTTGGTATTGTACATTCTATGGGCTTGGATAACTTTATAATTATAGGTATCTACCATTTTAGTTTCATATAGAGTAGTTTCACTGCCCTAAAAATTTTCTGTCTGGTCATCCCTCCCTTCCATCTAATCTTGAAAACCACTGTTTCTTTTATCATCTTTATAGACTTGTCTTTTCCAGAATGTCATATAGTTGGCATCATACAGTGCATAGCCTTTTCAGATTGGCTTCTTTCACTTAGTAATATTCATTTAGTTCTCCTCCATGTCTCTGTAATGGCTTGATAACTTTTTAAAAATTTTTTGTGCTGAATAACATTCTTTTGTCTGGATATACCAAAGTTCATTTATCCAGTCAACTACAGAAGGATATTTTGGTTGCTTCCAAGTTTTAGCATTATGAATAAAGCTGCCATACACATCCGTGTGCAGATTTTTGTGTGGATATAAGTTCTCAACTTCTTTGGTTGGATATCAAGGAGTGTGATTGCTGGATCATATGTGAAGAATATGTACAGTTTTGTAGGAAACTGCTCAATTGTCTTCTAAAGTGCATTCTCACCCCCAATGAATGAGAGTTTTATAGTTTTGTATTTTACGATCAGGTGCAATCTATTCTGAGTTAATTTTTATGAAGGGTGTAAAGTCTGTGTTTAGGTTCTTTTTTTGTTTGTTTGGCATGTGGATAGGCAGCTGTTCCAGTGCCATTTGTTGAAAGACTATGTTTCTTCATGGCATTGCCTTTTCTCTTTTGTCAAACATCAGTTAACTTTTTGTATGTGCATCAATTTCTAGGCTCTCTGTTCTGTTGCATTGATTTATTTTCCTATTCTTTCACCAATACCACACTGTCTTGATCACTATAGCTTTTTAATATGTTTTGAAGCAATATGAGCCCTCCTTTGTTTTCCCTCAATATTGTACTGGCTGCTCTGCGTCTTTTTCATCTCTACATAAACTTTAGATTCAGTTTGTTGATATCCACAAAATAACTTGTTGAGATTTTGTTTGGGATTCTGTTGACTGTATAAACAAATTGGGGAAAACTGACATCTTGATAATATTGAGTTTTTTATGAACATAAAATATCATTCCATTTATTTAGTTCTTTGATTTTGTTCATATAAAGTTTTGAAATTTTCCTCATATAGATCATATATTTTTTTAAACAAAGTTTAATTTTTTTAAGATTTTATTTATTTATTTTTAGAGAGGGAAGGGAGGGAGAAAGAGAGAGAAACATCAATGTGTGGTTGCTGGGGGCCATGGCCTGCAACCCAGGCATGTGCCCTGACTGGGAATCGAACCTGCGATACTTTGGTTCGCAGCCCGTGCTCAATCCACTGAGCTACGCCAGCCAGGGCGATCCTGTATATATTTGGTTGGTATATATTTATACCTAAGTATTTTGTTTTGTTAAAGGGGGTGTTAATATAAATGTTACTATTTTCTCAATTTAAAATTTCATTTGTCTATTGATGGTGTATAGGGAAGCAATTGACTTTTGTATATTAATCATGTATTCTTGTAGCCTTGCTCTAATTTCTTATTAGTTCCACGAGGGTTTTTTAAAATTAATTCTTTCAGATTTTCCACACAAATAGTAATGTCATCTGTGAACAAAGACAGTTTTATTTCTTTCTTCTCAATCTGTATGCCTTGTATTTCCTTTTGCTATCTTAGCACATTACTTAGTACTTCCAGTAAAATGTTGAAAGCGGTGCTGAGGGGACATTCTTGCTTTGTTTCTAATCTTAATGGGAAAGCTTTGAGTTTTTCACCATTAAATATGATGTTATTTGGGGGTTTTTTTGTAGATATTCTTTATCAAGTTGAGAAAGTTCCCTCGATTTCTAGTTTACTGGGGGGATTTTATTATAAATGGGTACTAGAACTAATGATTTTTTAACTCATGAGATAATATGACACATAAGGTATATTAGGAAATATGAATTTTAAAAAGTATATACACTTTAGAAAACCTGTTATTTAATATAAGTAAATTATGTGAATTGGTTAGAAAACATATGAAGCAACTGTTGTATTTTCATATCCACCACAACCATGTGGGATTTTTTTAAAACAGAAAACATTATACAATACCTTAAGTTTTAAACTATTATGGATGGGAATAAAATAAATTCTTCTGCCAATGTATTTTCCTCCCCAAAATTAGAACTTGTGGTCCCACTCATTCTTTAATCATTATAAAAATATCGTGCAATAAGTTTTTAATGGAATTTTCTGTTTGTTGAGAAATCCTTGGTCTATTGCCCCCAAAATATTTACATCCATCATACTCAGCAGGAACCAGAGGAGAGAATGATGTAAAGCCCTTGATGTAAAAGGTCAGACAGAGCATGTCATGTGCTTGCTCCTTTGAGCTTTCTTATTGTGCTTACCTTTTAGATGCACAATAGAACTATATCCTCCCCAGCAGCAAATGACTTTTGTTCCATGAAATGCAAATGATTTTCACTGCCTATGAAACAGTAATTTTTAATTCAACCATTACTGACTGGGTCATCCAATTCAATTACATTTGATTGGGCTCTGCTCACTGATAAACTGTTCTAAATCCTCACATGAGGACATGTTTTTATTGATGCTAGAGATATTGATGCTAGAGAGAGATGTAGGGAGAGAGAGAGGGAGAGAGAAGAAGAAAGATACAGAAAAATCGATGTGAGAAACATTGATCAGCTTCCTCTCGTATGTGCCCCAACCAGAGATTGAACCTGCAACCTAGGTGTGAGCTTTGACCGGAATGGAACCCACAACTTTTTGGTGCACAGATGGTGCTCTGACCAACAGAGCCACCTGGCCAGGCTGCTCAATGATGAGCTGATTGCAAGATCACACTATCAATACATGCCACACATTATAGCAAATGGTTTTTTAAATTGTTATAATAATATTGTAATTATTAAGAATGAATAATCATTCAAATGATTTTAGGACAATTTTGTTGTTTATACTTCTATATTAAAGATCTCTCATTTATCTACTTTCAAGTTTCTGGATGGATTTAATTGAGAAATATTCTGATGAAAAGGAAGCAATCTAAAAAAAAGAAAACTATTGTTATTTGTTTGTTACTTCTTATAAGGTCTTCTGAGTCAGATTTACTTCTACTACCACATACTAAAATAAAATGTAATGATAAAATCTATTATCGAGCTAAGATTTTACAGTTACTAGTTTTAATGTTTTGTGTTTATAAAAAGCCTGTTTTCATTAGTGGAATTTATAAGTTGTTACAAATCCAATATCATGGTTTTATATTACATTACATAATTTTATATTATATTACATAATTTTACATTATATTACATAACTTTACATTAATAACATCTATTTATCCATCTTATTTGAGGTATTTGTATAAATCACATTTTGAAATTTTCCACCTCTCTCAAATACTTTTGAAAATTATTGATCTACATCAAAAGTTGAACAAACACCTTGTTTATTATGTGTATTATAAAACTCTGGGCTTCAGATCAAATAAATTATCTACATTTTAATAAAAATAGTTAATTTAAATCTTGTATTTATAACTTATTAATTTAAACACATGGATTTAAGTTTATATTAATATTGTCTGCTAACCATTTTGATAAAGCAAATTGCAGATAAAATACTATATTTTCAAGGCCTTTACTATTGTCTTACTTTGTATATTGACATACAAATAGGAAATGATCATTAGAAACTGTTCATCAAAACAGGTACAGGAATTCGATATTCAGACATAGCAATAAATGAAAAAATCAAATTAAGGAATAACCAAAATAATAAAATCCAGATTTCTGTGTTCTTAGGTAAATGATAGGTCAGCCAATTCAAGCACTCATCTGGTAACTGAACACCTATTATGATGGAACTCTTTGTGCAATACAAATAAGTATAAGAAATGGTCTTTACTCTCAAAGACTTAGGTGTGGGAAGTGAGATATAAACATGTGAGTTTTAACTAAAAAGATTTAAATCCGTTGAACAGATTACTAAGATGATGACTCAAGAGAGTATATTATCAACTGCCAAAATAATTCCTTAAACAATCTGTCCTTTTGAGAGGAAGCCACCCAATCTATCCCATAGATTGTTATATGAAGGAGAGTCCCATATACATTAAAGAATGTAAATCTGTTGAACGTCCATTTTGATAGCTCAGATTTCATTTATTTTAGGTGTTTTTATGGCATCTCTTATGTAGGGCACTAGAGATACAATGCATATTCCAGCATGTTAGATCAGAGTTTATGCATTGTGAAGGACAATGTTAGACTCGGATGCAAAATCTTTTGGTTTATGTGGCAAGAAGAGCCAGGAAAATGTAGCTAGTACAAAAGAAGAAGTGGGAAAAATGATTTCATTTGAAGTTTTCTAATTTTTGTGGCTTGCGGTTGAATCTAAGTTTTAAAGTACCATAATTTAAGTGATTACCAGTAAGGCTATGAAATGCTAGTGGTATTGGTGGTGGGGCAAAAGGGTATTGGTTCCTTTAGTCAAGGATTTTGAGTTCAGAATCTTCCTATCTCTTTGCTATCTTTTTCTAATTAATTAAGATGAAGGTCTCTTCTTCTGTCTTTCTCCTCTCATTTTTCAATTTACCCTGCCAAAGGGAAAATTTCCTGATTTTTGGAGTAAATCTCTATTGCCACTATTTTCTGTACTATGTTAATTTCTCCTCCAAAGAATTTGACACTGGGACTCAAGGTCTCTTCCGCTTTTGTACCTCTCCGGGTACCACTCTCTTGTTTTGTCACCTGCAGTATGACAAATTCTATTATAATGGGTGTGCCGTGACTATTTTACTCTAGTGCAAGGGAATTTGAGGATTGAAACTATAATTAAATCAAATAAGTTACAAGTATGCATTATTCAGTTACTAAGTCTGCCTTCGGAGCTTTGCAAGCAAAACCTCCAGTCATAACCATGTTCTCCTCTCTATTTCATCTAACAAAAAACTCCCTGTGAAACCACTTTTATCCCACACCTCCAGCATTGCAGTTCTTTGTATTAAGAAATTACCCTTAAATATATACATAGTACTAGGTAATTTTAGGTATGTAAAGAATATTACAAATTTTCTAGTCCATCTCTTTAAATATAAAACGGGATGAGAAAATCAGACCCAGAAAGGTAATAATCACAAAGAAAGTGGCAGAACTTTCTTTGCATATGGCAAAGGTCACCTGACTCCAAATTTAATAATTGTACATATATTCTTTATGTCATCAATACAGCAGTGTTTTCCTTTCCCTATAGTATTAAATTGGACAAACTTCAATAATTGCTATAGAAAAACTAACTTTGTATGCTAGCCTGTAGTGAGATTTTCAAGAGCCTGGTAGTGATTCAAATAGTCTGGTATTTTTGTATTTTATTATTACTATTTTGAAGTTCGTAAGAAAATCAAAACCAAATGTGAATAGCCAGTCTGTAATCATTTAGAACAGGTTTTCTTAATCTCATAGTAGGTTGTTCTGAGATTATTCTTCAAAATTCTGAATTATTAATGCCTTGAAACAAATAAAAAAGCTATTCTAAATTTCTGTGCACTTACCTCCTCTAGTTCTGGGATGGAGGCAGAACTTGATGAACACAAATATGTATTTGTTTGGTGGAGGAGTCATCAATTACACATCATGGTTGCTTGTGAAAAATACCTTCTTTTCCTTTTCTTCCCTTTCCGTAGCTTCCATTTCCCTCCAGCTCTTGCACCTGCCGGCCCTTTCCCTGAATGCCAGCATGACTGTGAGTGCCAGAGGCAGCAGATGGGAAGGTAAGCTTTCCTTGTCTGCACTCGTATTAGCCAGTAGGATTTCTTGTTCCTTTCCATAACATTCCACTCTGTTGATCACTAAGTAGTCAGATACAATGCCAAAGCCACTTAGTACTCATTCAATACAAGTGTTTTGAATCAGAGATTACCCAAGACTCAGCTGAAAACCTTGGTTGGAATTTACTAATTTCACTTAATCCTCTGTTATGAAAATACTTTGAAACCCCACCTGTGACACAATGCCCAAGAAATGCTGAAGGCAAATGGGTATGTCTCAGAGGCTTCTGCCCCCACCCCGTGTTGAGGTTATTAGCATCTCCAAAGCAATTAACACTCCAGTCTTTGTTCTAACTACGTAAACATTGTTGAGCAAGTCTTTGGAGAAGATAAAAAACCGGAGAGCTGGGTACATCACCCTCCGGAATGCCTATGAGGTTAGTGAGAATGGGTGTGCAGATACCCTGGTCCCTGAGGCATGGTTCAGAGAACACTAGCTAAGGGAGCTTCAGACATAGGAGGAGTTGATTAGTTCTACCTGAGATTGAATTTCTCTATGAACTTTACGTTTAAACTCAGCCTGCCCAAAACTGAACACTCTCCCAAAATCTAGTAAACATAAACATTGGTAAGGGGCTGGGGTTGAAGAGGAAAGTATAGCTACTTCCTACAGAAAGTTTTGCTTTACCCACCCATCCACAGAAGCTGGTATGAATGAGAAATGTTGTTATAACAATAGCTGAAACCCTCAAACATAGCTCTCTGAACTTCCTGGGAATCATCTGCTGGAGCAGTTGGCTCCAGGCTGTCAGGCAGCTGCTGAGGCAAGGGGATCCCAGTATCCCACTAAGAGGGCACTTGATCAGCCTGTTCTCGCCGGCATGGTTCACAACATCAGCAGTGGGAGTGTAACAAGGAAGGCAACCTCGGCCCCAAGTCTCCGGGGAGGCAGGGCTATGGGGGCCGAGCATGATGAGTCTTCCCTGGACAACTTTGGAAGAGGTCCAGGCTTGGCTGTCTTTCGAGCTTAAATTTCTCTAGGACTTTCTGGGGTCTCTGATTCGGGGTGGCATGGCAGAGAAAAGGAAGTGGGCTTTATTTAGTAGGTCATATGAGACCATTATATTCAAATTGTTCCATGGAAAACACGTGTCCCAAAGAATAATCTTACTGAGGCCAGAATTAGGTGACTGTTGAGCCAGAATTTTTTGAAATGAGAGTGGGGGGTAGTCAGTGGTTGCAATCAGTCAGTTGTAGCCAGAATTTGAAAATAGCAGGGAGTCTCACTGTAAACTGGAACTAAGTGTCAACTGTTTGAAAATAGTAGGCCCACATTCTTAGAAGCATGCAAACTTGAGACTTCCATGTGTTTTTCTTTTCTTACTATCTGCTTAGATGCCTATAGAGAGTCCAATGGACACACTGGGACACTTTACCTTTTTTGTAGGGGTTGAACCCCCAGGCCCTTCAAAATGAGCTCCACGAACTTTGATTTTAGGTACTTCCAAATACTCAAGGAATGGGAAGAATTGGAGAATGGAACTTTAGGCCAAGAGTAATATTTTCTTTCACCATGATTGAAATGTGATATTTGTTCAGGGCTAGAACACAAATAGAACTGAATGACCCTGCCCATTTGAAAAGGTCCATAAACATCACATTGTATGGAGTTAAGAAGCTGAGAGTGAATAAATAGAAGAGTTGCCAAATATTGGTATAACCTCTAAATCTATGTGATCCTTTTTTGTGTTCCCCAACATGGGGGAGAGTCAGAAAGTTCTGAGAAACTGATCCTGTGACTCTACTCACAGTCTTCAGACATGAAGGCCAAATCCATGCACCATGTATAAGGCCTTCTAAAATCTAAATCCTAACAATTTCTGCGATGTTAGTTTTTATCACATTTCTAGTTCCCCAAACAGTGACTGGCACGTGGTGAGCCCTCAGTACAAAGGTATGTAAGATAAAGTCTTCTGTCTGGATAATACCTTACCTTGGAAGAACTATACAAAGCTATAAAGCCTTTTCACACCTACCCCCCTTTCCCAGATATAACTCTTACTATCATTCACTTCTATGATAGCAGCCTTGAGACTTTCAGCTCCTCATGTGAGAACCAAAACATTCAATTCTATATTCCCAGAAGCTAGCGTAGTCCCAGGTATTCAGGGCATACACAGTAATGCACGAGTAAGCGAATGAAGAACCAAGAAGCCGAAGCACAGGGATATGTAGTGCCTTAACCAAGGGCATTTTGTTAAAACAAGACAGGATAAAAAATAAATATAAAATGTTCCCCTGTGCTCTCCTCAAAATCCCACCACAAATTCTGTCACAGGAATCCTTTCTTGCTTTGTTTTGCACTGAATATCTATAGCTATATATAAAGCTAACGCCTGGTGAGTGGGCGGATGGTGGTGTTCACTCATTTAGTGAAATGTGAATATGTCAGCATCAAAGAAAATAGCAAAAAAGAGGTTTATGCAAAGCTGTCAGTTCTCATGTCTTTTTTTTTAATCTAAGATGGTGCAGGGATGATTCAAACTTCCTATTCACATCCATTTTATCACATCAAATATGATCATTAGCAAGCAGTATTTGAACGGTAGTTATTTCCTGACTGACAATAGCCATCAGGGCTACTCAGATTCCCATATGCCTGGGTCTGATACAGTTCAGCTGGTCTGGAAAACAGTGGGAGGAAGGAAGTAATTAAAAATGAAGGGGAAGCTTTGGGCAGGGAATGGGCACCAATTTTATCTCATCCAAGAATATCCCTATACCTCTTCTTTTGAAAATTATGGGTGGGGACACAAATACTATTTTTAAACCTATTTCATATCCTCAAGTTGGCATGCTGTCTTGCCAGTAGGATGAGTGTCAGGAAACCCTGAGGGTGGGTATTAGTGTTTAAAATAGACTGGAAAAAACAGAAAGAAATTAGATGTAGAATATTGTGGATGTGGAGGAAGCTGAAAAAGTGGACAATGATACAAATGTAAATTCAGTGTCCCTAGCAATACTTTATAAGCCATTACTTACTCCCCTCACCATCCTAAGGAACACTTCACTGCCACCAGCAACACTTTCCTATGCAGGATGGGGGTGGGGAGTGAGTGGGTGGGAGGGAGGCCTTCCCTCAGGTTTCTGAGCACTGCAGAGGCTTCTTGGGCATGAGCATCACCCAGAAAAGCAGAGGGAAATACCGTGTTTGGCAATAATTTGTGAACACTGAGGATCCAAAGTGAGGAGGCTTTAACTGCATTCTTAATTTCAGGACCAGTCTGTTTAAAAAACTGACTGTTTACTAAATTCCTGCCCTGTTCTTTCTGCACATTCAGCTACATTACATTACCCAGCCCTCCCCTATCTTCAGTTGGTGGGGTTGTGTGGTGAGTTTTGGCCAAAGGACTATTGGCAGGAGTGATTTTGTAAGCCTAGCTCATAATCAATATCGTCTCTTCGCTGACAGCCTAAATGGAGATGAATCTGAGCCTCTAGAGAGGCAATGTCCCCCAAAATAGGTAGGGTCTGGGTCCTTACACGATCTATTCATAAGGTGGCCTACCAAACACAATGCTTCCTCCACACCAGCCATTGGGTTTTTGTCAGTCCATGAAGCCACAGAGGTTTGGGAGTTTCTAGAGACACAGCCACTGCTACCAAACCTTTCATAAAAGTGACTGAAATAATTTCACATACCATGTCCTCCCATGTTCTCTGTCACTCTCAGGAGAATCTTCTTGACATCTCCCCTTCCATTTTGGGCATACAAGCAAACCATTCATTCAGAATGCCAAAGTCTCACTTGTGGCTAGAATAACAATGACATTTAAATAGTCAAGGAATTGACAGAGTGATTTTTTGGAGAAAATGTATAAATAATTGAGGGGACCTGATGAGCCATGCTGTCAGTCATGTAGCATTCTTTTTTCATTGATGCACACATATAATTTCAACTAAAGTGCTAGGTCCCAATGCATGTAGCCTTCCCCATGGTTTCTGGAATCTGTGGGATTCAGCTAGACTAATGGGGTAATTTAGGTGGCTTTGGGCTCTTGATTTAAAGCAGGGCTGTTGATGTGAGGTTATTAAACAAACAAATAGACAAATAATGAATCTTTGTGTAGATTGGAAATTGAATAGGGACTGGGGTAACATAAAACTAGGTTGCTGGTGAGCAAAGAATTTGCCCCTGTTGCATATTTGAATCTCACTCCAGCTGCGCAGAGTTCTTATTTATCCAAATGGTGGATTAGGATGTAGTCCTTTGGGCTAGGGCAAGAGTAACCTCTAAAGACTGACGGCTCTGCACCTGCATTCTGCCCCTCGTGTGCTCTCAATCTCACTTTTTTGTTGCCTCTACCCAAGGATAAAAAGGAAGTTCTTTCTTCAGCAAAGATGATCCCCTGCATTTCCTTAATTTTCTACTTCCCCTGTGACCACCCAGGCCACACAATAAATATAAAAATAAAGCTTACCTAAGAACAGAGTTACTTGAAATTACAAAGTGAAGGAAATAATTGTACCTGCCTGGCAATTGCAGGAAGCACGATGCTGAGCTTCAGCAGCACCCGAGTTCCCTGCCTTTGGACTGGGACTGAGGGAGAGGGTTCTGTCTGCTCATCCTTGCCTGAGGTGGCTGGTGACTGCTGGGGACAGAAAAACAAATTGTTGGTGCCACTTCCCTGTCTGTTTTTCTGGGAGATTTCTTTGAGTGTCTTGAATGACCCACTCCACAGGGCACCATGGTCAGAGTCATTAGTTGCTAAGCCATGCCTATAACCTGTACCTCTTCCCTTTCTTGATATCCTTTCTTAAACTTGCTTTTGGATTAGAAACCTCTTTTCCCTGATACACACACCTCTTGACTTATGCTTTGTAGTGGTTTTCCTGCCAGCTACTTTTTTCTCCATCTCAAAGGTATCCTACACAATGATGCTGCCTAGGTGGTGGAAGGATCCCCAAGTGACAGTTTGAAGAAAAATTTCCCAAGAAAACTACTCACCATGAGTTATAGTATTGTTCACAAATATATTTACTTCCCTGTAGGACTCCCACTTATTGCTGTTAAGATCAGCTGTGTGATGTGGTTAAGGTAAAAAAATGTCAGCATGCATCATAATGCTACCACCTTTCAGAGGCTTTAGGAGACGTTGTGAAGTCTGCCAGTTCTTTTGCTTCTGCCTCCTGCCATAAAAATGGTACAACTTGTCAGAGATTTATTCTTTTTTTAAAGACCTTACTTATTTATTTTTAGAGAGATGGGAATGGAGAGAAAAGAGAGGGAAAGAAACATTGATGTGAGAGAGAAACATCTATTGCTTGTTTTTTGTACGCGCCCTGACCAAGACCAAACCTGCAGCCCAGGCATGTGTCCTGACCAGGAATTGAATTGGCAACCTTTCACTTTGTGGGATGACACCCAACCAACTGAGCCATGCCAGTCAGGGCCAGACATTTATTTTTCAGCCTGGGTCCAGGAATAAGACTCATGGAACAGAGTCAAATAAAATCAAGCAGAGACATAGCATCTGTAGCCAACCTGCAGCCACTAATATATAATATGGTCTGTTGTAAGCCACTAAAATTTGGGGATTGTTTGTGGATGCAGCAAAGCTGACAAATATACCACCTGATCAGGAACATTAGGAATTAATTTTGTGAATGAGAGAGAACATTTATTGGGTTAAACCCCTATAAGTTTTTTGAGTTGTTTGTGGTCACTGTAAGTAATTACCTTAATCTAACAAGCCCTTCTCCTTTTTAATAGCTTAGGATACTCATTAGCCCCTGAAATGGAAGGGCTATGATGAGGTGAAGGGGAAAGACATCAGATACTCAAACTAAGTAAGGTTAAAAGGAACCAGCTTGCAACTTCTCCCAAAACACTGAAGCGGTGGTGAATGTCTACCACCCCCATCTACTGTAAGTCAACACATTACGAGTGTGGTAGCTTTAGTTTATATTTCTCTAATAGCAATAGAAATAAATATGATTTTTCTTTTTTATCTTTATCCTACTTTACTCCCAGATTTCCTCAGTACTCTTTCTTAGCAAGAAGATTTTGGAAGGAACAAGGTTCTGTTAAGCTGGCACTGCAACCTGAACATGCTCTCTCTGATGACCTCTACATTCCCTACAAAGCTTCTTAGGTTCTCTATTTCTCACTCAGATCCTTTGAGTTATTCTCTCTCCATGACTCAAGCATAAGTCCACCTTTCCACCTGCTTTTCTCTAACCTCTGCTCTTCATTGGACCTAGGATTTCTTATACTAGCTGTGTTAGTTTTCATGTTTTGGTATCTGCTTTTGTCAATTTACTCCTGCTTTTTATCTCCCTCCTCTTTTTAGCATATTAACCACTACAGTATTGGGGGGCAGATCTCTATGAATGCTGTGTTTCTGTACATATTGTGAGCAGAGGCACTGGCAACTTTTTATTCTAAACTATTCTAAACTACTCTTTCCAAGAGTGTATATAGCAAATAGCCTTTGAAAATAGAAAAAGTGTTTTGCTCCAGAGAAAAGGGTAGGTTTTCTTTCTGTCCGGTATAATAAAGATAATGTCTTCAGGGTAAAGAAGACATTACTCTGTTGGATAGGTTTGCTTGCAGTTTACTATAAAAGAATGGTGTCTCCTAAGCTCAGGGTTCCTCAGCTGTGGAACCCTGTGGCAAAAACCAGCAGTGTCACTCCACTGCATTCACCTATCCTACCTGTGTCACTTTTCAGGGGGTTTTAGAGGACACAGGGAACATGAATCTCACTCTACCTGCTGTGATGTAGTGAAGTTCTTTGTCTCTGATCCAGGAGTCTCATGTCTTCTGCCAGCATCCATAAAACTACAAGGGCCATTTTTTTTAGCTTGCAAGATAAGCAAAATTTTGAACTCTTTAGAGTTCTTGACTTGTACCAACTCCCATGATTACAGTCTAAATTATGACATATAGTTTATCATAAATTGATATCTGTCAGTATCCACTTTGTATGTATCATTCATATATAAGGTGCCTATTTCTTTTTTAAAAAGTTGTAAAACAATACACCCAAAACACGTACAAACACAAATACAAGTATCACTTTATCCCTGAATGTTTAGTATAGCTCCTTGCTCTTATAAAAGGTTTGTTCAATGATTGAATGAATTGAAAGCTGTTGAAAAAATTGTACATATTTATTATAGAGTAATCTACTATTCATACCTCTAGTTACTACTGAGCCTCTAGGCAGAATAGAAGAAAGTCAACATTGACTTCAGGTGTTCAAAACAGCAACCCAGATCTTGTTGATATCTTCCAGATGTGGATGCATTAGGTTTATTAAGAAGGTATGGAGGTATCTCATCTCTACCTGTCAAGAATAGAGTTGTGGCTCTGTCCTTCTCAGTGAATGCTTTTGTTCCCCAAGTCCTGACCACATTATCATGTATAACACTATAAACATTGGTTCTTGAGAATGTCATTCAACATTTTTTTGAGCTCTTATTCTTTGTAAGGGAGTACTATGCCTTTGGGATTTAAACATGTAAATAGGCAAATTATAATTCAAAAGCAGGAAATGGTATGATGCAATTCAAAACTCTTCAGAAACATAGAAAGAGCAACCAATCCGAAAGACGAAGGAGGCCACCAAGCCGAAGGACTGATACAGGGTATGTATTAACCAATATTTATATCCCAACCTGATTTGGGGGCTTCATCTACTTTTATTTTACTTCTGGTTTCCTAGACCTTGATTTTACCAAATGGTGTAACCATCCATTCCTATTTTCTTTGTCTTAACATCCTGCTTCACTTTCCTACCAGCCTCTTGCTCCTATAAAATAATATCTTGATTTAATTATCATTCCTCATAGAATTGCATTCTTCATCTTATTTTCATTTTCTGCTCTAGTTTTCTTGGTGCTGACCACACAGGGTGACCCTGTTTGGTTCCAGTTCAGTCTAGGGCAGGCACCTCTATCTCTAAAATCCCTTGATATGTGCTCTAATGTGCACATATCACCTGTTTGAGAACATTTGCTGTAGGATTTTGTACAGCTCCACCAATTCTGAATTAAAATAGATTGTGCATACCTGTCAGCCCATCCTAGTTCCTGATTTTTTCCCAGTTATTTTCCCTCCTTAGCCTAGCCTTCTTTCCTCCCACTCTGCATTTTGTCTTTCCAGAGAATGGAGTAGCCCTGGCTAGGACTGTGTGTTACTCTGGTTAAGGGTTGACAATTTAGTTCAAGGTACAGAAGTAGAATCTGGTGTTTCCATCAGTAAGACTTGCATGAAGTCTTAGTGTAGAAAATCACAAGCAGGATTTAGTGCTAACCTCTGTCCATCCTTGACCCAGTGGTGAAGAAGAAGAACAGGGAGAGGGAAGGAGGAAAACATTACAGCTTTTCACCTTTGCTGGCAGAATAGCACACACAGAAAGTAGAGAAAAGACTGGGAGTTGCCATGGCAGCCTGAAGCTCCCCACAGACACTACAACCTTCCTTGTTCAGCCACTGGAGGAAGAATACCTCTCTCAGGAAGTCTCAGCAGATACTATGGTGACTTCATGGACTAGGGATGTACCTCTGCACCAGAGAGAGCCCAAGACATGGGCTCTCCTTATTTCTGCAGCAAGAAGCCCACTTCTACTGAGTGTGACCAGGCTAGGATGCCCAAACACAAAAGCCCATCAATTTCTTAAAAATGTATAACTAAGTCAGCCACACTCTTACATTTCAAACATTTTAACATGTGAATCAAGCAAGTGAATTATAATCATGTTGTAGCAGTTAGATTGATATTCAAGTCTTTTAGTCTTCCAAATAATTTAGGAGATAATCCAAAAACCAAAGGAAGTATCATTATATACCATGGTGTTTATTTGGTTATCCAGCCATCCTTATAAGCATTGCCTTGAACGATGCTAAGTCGTAAGGTTATAGAACTAATAATTTTAAAAATCATTATCTTAGGGAGCTTTCAATTTAAACAGGTAGTTACAGTTTCAAAACATCGTGATGTGTTATAATCCTGAGAGAAGTGTATGCATGCATAAAGAAATATAGATATGTGTGAAGGGGCAAAGAAGCCCTTTCTGCTGGGAGTAAGGAGAGATTAGAGTCAGGGGAAAAGGTGTGGTGTCTCAGCTCCATTTTGAGAGACTTAGTAAAAGTTTATCATTTGAAAAATGTTAGAGAGGGTATGCCAGCAGCAGAAATTGCACAAGCTAAAGATGTGTGAAGCTCTGTGGTACAAATGATACATACAGTTCATAGTACATGTACAGAGGGGCCACTGGTGAGAAAGAGACAAGGAGGAGAGTATCAGACATCAGTCAAATCAAGGGAGCTTTTGTCACCATGCTAAAGAGGTGGGACATTATTCTGCATATGATAGGGAAGTTTTAAAACCAGAGGCTGCTTTGATCAAGTCCTCTCTCTTTGTGAGTGCAGGTGTGTGATTCAGAACCTTTCAACTCTGGGAAGGGTGGTCGTTGAGGTGCTCTGGTAGGTTTGAAGACAGGGAAACCAGTTAAGAGGTCATAGATGATAAGATCATGACATATGTGTCTGTCTTGGGAGTGAGAGATGTGAAAAGATATGTCTGAGAACTGACATGACAAGATGACTACGAATGTAATGATGAGGAAGGGAAGGGTTTTTATGATTTGGCTTTGGTATTTGGGTGAAATTGTTGTTCACCAAAACAAGGAACACCGAGGGATGAAGATGAGAAGATAGTCTTGAATAGAGTGAGTCTGAAGTGCCTGTGGAACATCAGGAGAAAGATATTGGTGGTTATAGCCCTATAAGAGAGTGATAGAGGCTGACAATACAAATTTGGGCCTTGTTTTAGAGATAGAGCCAATAGGTCAGATCTTTCAGGAAGTATATTAAAGGATTAAATACAACATTGTAGATTGGTGTTTCTCAAGCTTTAGGGAGTGTACTAGTTACCTGGGGATCTTGTTAAAGTATAAGTTTTGATTCAGCAGCTCTGGGGTGAGCCTGATACTCATCATTTTAACTAGCTGCTAGGTGATGCTGATTCTGCAGGTGTGCAGACCACATTTTGAGTAGCAAGACTCCAGAAAATACTAATGTTTGAGGACAGGCAGTGATGAGAAGTCTGCAAAAAGGAGTCAAAAATATAAGAGAAAAAAAGGAGGAGTATTGTCTTGGAATCCAAGAGAAGACAGTTTCATGAAGAGGAAAATGTTCAACAAAGTCAAAGGCTGCTGACAAGTCGAGTTAAGAATAGACTGCTAAATGTCAAGTGAAATCAGCAATTGAAGGTAATTTTGAACTTGGACAGGACAGTTTTTTTAATCATGAAGAGAACAGAAGCCAATTGTAGCAGAGAGCTAAGTATATGGTAGATGAGAAAATAGCAAGTATGGACTAATTTTTGTAAAAAAAATTGGCTGTTATAGGAAAGAGACAGATTGGGTTATAAGGGACAAAGGCTGGAAAAGATTCATCATTTTTAAGATGCAATGTGTGGTCAGCCAAATAATCCCCCCCGACAAAAAAAAAATATTCATATACTAAATCCGCAAACCTGTGAATGACCTTAGATGGCAAAAGGGACTTTGTGGATGGAATTAAATTAAGGGTCTTGAGATGGAGAGATTATCCTGGATTATCCAGGTGGGCCTAATATAATCATAATTGTTAAAAGAAGGGTCAAAACCAGAGAAGGAGATGTGACAACTGAAGTGGGAGTGATGCTTCTTTCTGCTGGTTTTGTAATGCAGGCAGCCTCCAAGAGCTGGAAAAAGCAAGGAATGGATTCTCCCCTCAGAGCTTACAGAAAGAATGAGTACTGCCCACACCTTGGTTTTAGTCCAATTAGACTTCTGAGGTCAGGAATGTAAGATGACATGTATGTGTTGTTTTAAGCACACATTTGTGAGAAATTGTTACAGCAGCACTTGGAAATAGGAGGATCCTTAATAGGCTAAGGAAAAGAACCGAAGGAGAATTGTGATATGCTGTCTCAAACAAGAGAAGGGCAAATAGAGATCCATCAAGATATAGCTACTCTGGATGTCCAGTTTTCTCCAAGACTTTGCATCAGATGTGAAACTATGGGCAGAATAATTATCTACCATCCTTCATGTGCACAACTCAAGAGCTTCTCCTGGAGCCCATATCACCAGATCTGCTCTGGGTGCTGTCACGGAGAGGCAACACCATTGCAGACGTCTCCAACTCCATTACTTCGAGAGCTTCAGGAACCCAACCCTGTTTTCTTGTGAGGTGATGGTTAACTCTTCGCAACAATGTGGGAGAGATCTGCTTACAGTAATTTTTTCAGTAAATGAACTATAAAGCCAGGAGGTTTAGACAGTAACTGGAAGAAAAACCAGACTTTTGTAATCACAGTCCAGGTCCAAATTCCTGCTATTACTGAGTAAACTTGGAAGAATAACATCTCTGAGCTTGTTTCCTTGCCTGTAAAATAGGTGTCATAATGCCACCTTTCTAGGGATAAAATGTGGTATGATATGTAGAATGTCCAGACACGCTGAGGAGTGCAGTGGTGTTGGCTCTCCCTCATCCATTTTAAGGGCTTTCAGGTAAATGTTTTTGCCTGAGTAGGGTGGGCAGCTGCAGCAACGTAACTACACACAGAACCTGACTCCCCTACGTCATCTCCACTTTAGGCTGATCTCTACTGGGCATGGGAGAATTGACCCATGGGAGGGCTCTGGGACTTCTTGGATGGTTTCTCCTCCGAGGGTGTCTATGCTGAAACCAAAATTGAGAGAAAAATCTTGTCGCTTAGCCCCTCCGTTTCTAACTCATACCCTCTCTGCCTGAAAGCACTTTATTCCTCACCAGTTTCACACGCGTGGAGAGACAGTGTTCTTGCAGCTCCCCAGACCCTGCCAGCATTTACCCCAGCCCAGTACTGGAGCTACAGGAAAGACCACTCTAAGCTGCCTGGTTTCCATGGAGACCCTACTTGAAGTTCTAGGTGACTTCCAAGCAAGAGGAGACCTGGGTGTATTTAAATGAGGGAAAGTGGGGGTAGGACCTGTGGGTATTACAAACAGGGAAATAGAAAAATGCCATTATTCAGTCAGTTACCTCCTGCTCACGGGAGAAATCAAAGAGATCACAGACAGCAGGGGACAGAGGTATGTTTACTTCATGGGTGAGACATATCTTTTAAAGGCATGTCTGATTTCTGGTTGTAAGGGCCAGAACTACAGAGCCCTTGTGAGGGGCTCCTGGCTGATAGTCACACACAGTTTCATTTCCAAGAAGCTGCAGAGAAATGTCACTTTGCCCAGAGTATCAAGTCTTAGAGGTTCCCTGCTGGTGGAGGAGGCATCACACCTCTGTCTTTCACTATCCACATTTCCTTCTGCAATGCCACTAAGTCAAATCTCTGTGCCCTGGTTTACCTGTTATTTAGTGGCTGAATCCCCAGCAGAAGGTTGGGGAAGGAGGGGTGGAGGTGGTGGCTGAGTAGAATACATGCTAAGATTGAATTGCACAAAGGTTCAGATGATGTCAGCTTGAAGAAGGGTCTGCCCTACTGAATGTTAAATGTGGCTGAGTGATGAATCCTCAGAGGGGATTGATGACTGAAACCTCTAGGAAAGGCCCATGCCTCTTCTTTAAAATATTAAGCAGGTGGCTTTGCTGATTTCTGGCTGAAACTCCCAGAGTGCTGGTGGAATCTCAGCTTTCTGCTATAATCACTTGAACATTACTTACTGCCCTAGATATCCATGAGTCACATGCAGTTTGCATCAAAAAGGAAAATGTTTGAAAAAAGGAAAAGCTATTATAAGCCATTGGAGTACCTGTTGGTCTTACAAAGAGATGCTAGTTTGATTTAATAAACATTTCCTGAGGTATACATGAGACATGTGTGCAAAATGAATGAGACGGTCTTCATCTTCAAGGGGCATGCACTCTGATTGGTAGGGCAGATGCCCTCACAAATGACCCACAGTGACAGGCAGCAGTTAATAAATACATGGGGAAGTCCAAGGAAGGGGAAGTTCATTATAACACAGGACAGAAAAGAACAGTTTAAATTAGATACCTCTGAAATCTAGCCCTTTATAATAGATACAGAAGAAAGAAGAGGGAAAACTTCTGTAGGAATAGAATAGAAAAATAAGTTTTACAAATTCCCTGATATAAGATGCCAATTCATAAAATTGTCAAGTGACATAATAAGCTAATTTTCTGAATTTTTTCTCTCTGATGACTAATTATTTCTATTGCTGTGATTAATGAGAGACTGAGTTGGCCTTAGCTTGGCCTCTATTCTATTTTTACTATTCACTAACCACAATATTTTGATATCAGAGGCTCAAGTTTTCATGGTTTCATTTTAAAATAGAGCCAGAGGCTAGAATTATGAGAAAGAATGCTTTGAAAAAGCATATAAGTTCAGGCTGAATAAAAACTATAGGAAAATGAAGGACATTGGGAAATGTGCTTAGCTGAGGTAGGACTGAAATAAAGGAGGCATTTGTACCCACTGGAGCTCCTTTTCAGAGTCATGATATGTAAGAATGAAGAAATGATCATGCAAGAGCATCACAAATGTTGCAGAACTTTTTGAAGTACTTATCATTTATGGTCTGAGTTTAGTGCATGTTGTTCAATAATAAGTCTTCTGATTTTCATAAAAAAATTAGAGAAAATTCAGATACATTAAAACAGGGGCCCCCAACCCCTGGGCCATGGACCACTACCTGTCCCTGGCCTGTTAGGAACTGGGTTGCACAGCAGGAAGTGAGTGGTGGGCCAGTGAGCAAAGCTTTGTCTGCATTTATGGCCACTCCCTATCGCTTGCATCACAGCCCGAGTTCCACTTCCTGTCAGATCAGTGGTGGCTTTAGATTCTCACATGAGCTCAAACCCTACTGTGAACTGCACACTCCAGGGATCTAGGTTGTGGGCTTCTTATGAGAATTTAGTCCCTGATGATCTGAGGTAGAGCTGAGGCAGTGATGCTAGTGCTGGGGAGTGGCTGCAAATACAGATTATCATTAGCAGAGAGGTGTGACTGCACAGAGACCATAATAAATCAATTGCTTGCAGACTTGTATCAAAATCCTATCAGTGAGTGGCAAGTGATAATTAAGTGGCAACTGGTGACAAGCTATAAAGCCATACCCCTTCCCCCCCGTTAGTGGAAAAATTGTCTTCCATGAAACTGGTCCCTCGTGCCAAAAAGGTTGGGGACCTCTGCATTAAAGGACATGGAAGCCAAAGACTAAGTCTTTGGATGAAAGGTATCAAGAGGTAATGGGATTAAAATTATTATTTCTTAGAAAGGAGAGAAAAGAAAGTCATACGTGCTCTAACTAGTCATAGTTTCTGTGTCATTGAGATATTGGTTACTAAGTGTTTGTTTTCCAGGTCCTGTTCTTTGTTGGTTAAAGAACACAACTGCAATCGAAACATCTCCCCAGAGTTTTGGCAATATAGCAGAATATTAGCAATTTTAGATGAAAAAATCAGTAAAAGCACAGAATGCCGAGAGTCTACTTATTTTCATTAATTTTTATTGTTTCATCCTCAGTCATATGGTTCGCCACAGACTCTTTAGGCTCCTAGTTTATTTCCTTTAAGGCCATTCTTCCCAAACTTCTGAATAATTGAATAAAACCCTGACTTCCTAACTTCAAATAAACACCCAGGGACACATGGGCATGCCATTCACCCCAAAACAGACAAATGCACCTACAGAGAATATTTCTGAGATGCCCATCAATACAGCATGGCAATGCCTAGAAATGAGTTTGGTAACTTAAGGAGTGTCCACTTGACACCACTATTTGCTGGAAGTAATACAGGCAAAATAAAATCATAAAGGAGAAAATGAGTCATAAATAATAAAAAGATGGAGAGGAAAAAGAAAGTGAAGAAAGACATGATTAAGGAATAAAGCCAAGCAGGACAGGATGTCTTAAGCACTTAATGAACAGGTTAGGATCTACAGCTTACTCTCACCTTGATTTAAAGACAGAAATTTCAGAGATAGGAAGATCTGGTGAGCATCCAGTCTGCCTTTTCATTTCACAGATGAGAAGCAGGATCCAAGAAATGAGTGACCTTCTAATATAAGAGTTGATTACTGATGAAGCCAACACCAGCACCCAGGTTTCCTCCTGGTCCACTGTTAGTTTTGCTATATCACTTCTCATACTTGTAAATGATAATAAAGCCCAAAATTCCATTGAAATGTTGATACTTTTTCACTTTTCCTTGAACTTCTAACAAATTTTTCACATTTATACTTTTGTTTTACAGCTTACAAAGTGCTTTATCTATTTAACCTTCGTACCAATTCTGCTATAAAATGTCCCACATGGGACTTGTCTAATTTCCATTTAAGATAGCTTGCCCCACAAATACTTACCCAATTCTTATTTGTGGATAAGTGAGGTAAATTAAAAATAAGTAGACTATATCATTCCTACTGTGCTCTGCTATATGAGGTCCAACCAGGACCTCATTGGTATTTAAGGAAATGAAACGTGGATGTGAGAGTGGGTAGCCTGACAATAAAGATGAGCAGGAATGAAATGATGTCGAGGAAAAAAAAACATACTTGTAAGTTGGTGCTAGGGATAACAGTGGTTAAATTTGTTGATGATTCTAGATATTTATGATAGAGGGAGACTACCTCTGGTTTCTTCTGTAATAGTGATCCTTGTTATTTCAAGAAAATTCTCTTTGCAGCTCATGAATTCAGTTCCCAGAAAAAGACCTAAGGTTGATGCTGGGGAATAGGAGCATCTCCTCCCAGCCAGGAACTGCACTCTCTGAGGCCTAGACCTCCAGCACAGAATGGTTTCAATCACTCCGGCCATCCAGTCATCGCTGACACTACTTGGCAGCCAGCCTGCCTCTAATGGAATGTGTTCTACAGCTGGGAATTAGGTCATCAGTAATTCACTTAATAGCATTTTATGAACTGAGCCCTAACACAAGAGAATGATCTGGCCTTACTAGCAGGAGCTTTCCTTGATGTGAGAAGAAGGAGGGAGAAAAATCTGCTATTCTGAATAATCAGACACTACATTCATTTCCTGAGAATAATGAGTAAGGACAAGAACACTGGATGTTTTGTCAGACACTGACCGATCCAGCCAGTTACAAGTGGACCGATCCACTTGTCATGGGCAAGACACTTCTCATCCAACTCTAACATTGCGCATTTCTGATGTTAGCAGAAGTTAGAGAATGCAGGATTTGTCAGGTCAGCACCCTCTTCCCTGATGTGCTCTCTGAAAAGGAAAATGGATGACCCAATTCTTTTGCCACAAGTGTGCTGGGGGTAAAAAAAAAAAAAAAAAAGCTCTGATTTACAGTGTTTCCTAATTTCCATGATGTATTCCTGATGTGGCTTATTTCAATTTATCATTGATTTAACTGGCTAGCAAAATTTCCTACAATTGAACAACTGGCTGTCACAAGCTGGGATGAGCTACATTAGCACACCACTGGCTCACCACCAGATAAAAAGAGATGTCTTAGTGAATAATCCGTTATGCATAGTCACATAGCTGGATTGTCCACACACCAGATGTGTAGCATATATATTCTTGCTTTGGTTTTAAATGAAAAGATATTCATAACTTCTCTTTTATTCTACTCTACCTGCTATTCTTAATTTATTTGATGTTCTCTCAGAAGTATGTAGAGAATTATCATTGGAAAAATGTTCATACTCATACAGCTTTCCACATGAGTTCCCATTTCTTCCACTACATGTTCTGGGAGCCATTTGACTTTTATTTTCTTCTGTTATCTAGGACAGCACCATGCATTCTTCTTGTTGAAAAACCCAATATGTATCTCATGAATTTTTCAGAAGGTTCACTGCTATACAGGTCTCAGAATTTGAAAAAGAAACCACTAGAGTATTCTTTCCTCCTTTTCACTTGATGGGAGAGAAGCCCTTCTTCTGGGTCCTGGAAGTTGAATGCACAAAATCTTCCAGTTCCAAGAAAATTGGGATGATTGAGGTTGAAATTAGAACCTGGCATGGTGATGGATAATTTTATGAGTCTGTTTCCTTTTATCCCTTCAATTGAATAGCGTGTATAGAAAATATTTGATTTATAACCATAACTGAGCATTTACCACAAGGACTTAGCACTGCTGAATATTGTGAAATATGAGAAGGTGTAAATGATGATGCCAGCCTTCGAATATATAATCTGGTCGAGGAGATAAGATTAACATGCACAAATTAATGAAAATCAATTTAAAACATTTTATAATCAGGTGTTTAATGATATGGCACAAATTCTAAATGCAGCACAAGTATAAAGAAAAGTAAAATTAGTTGAAATGAGTGTCATCCAAGAAACCTTAATGACTGGCAATGGTTCTTAAGCTGCCATTGATGTGAGGATAATATTTCGATAGTCAGATGATAGTGTAGGACTAGCCAGGCTGGGGGAATTGCATTCAAAAGGCTATTGGCAAAAAACAGGGAGGAAATAGAAATAGGAGATGATGAGAAGTAGAGAAAAAAGTGAAATCCCTGGGCTAAAACTGGGTCCCAGTATGAGTATATGTCAGAGGGAGAGAGGTGAGAGACAATATTCAAATGGACAATGGCTGGATCACATAAAATTGTACAATTCTGATGTACAACCTCTACAGCAACCAGTGCAGGAAGCCAAGCCTCAGTCTCTGCACAGTCAGGATTTGGTCAATGAGTGCCAGCTTCCCTAATTTCTCCTCCTTACCTCTTACTTCCATTTCAGGACCAATGAGAGAGAAAGTCAAATATGCCCCTCAGAACAATTACATAGGTCTCCCTGCTTCTAGTCTCACTTAGCTTCCAGCTTCCCAATGCCAACAACCTCCCAATGCCAATCAGAGCCCACCCCTAAGTCCTCCCCCACTTTTTTTTTTCACTACACAGTTCTCCAACTCCCCTGTCTGCCTTTGAGTTTCTGCCAAATGTAAGTAAGATTTGGTGGCTGAATCTCTTGCTGTGTAGTACACTCTGAATAAGTTGCTTACTTGTTTTCCTTTGGGTGATCTTTGTTTATTTCCACAGTGGGAGAAGAGAACACCTATAAGAGTTCTATCTCCATATATATTTCTTTCTTTCTCTCTTTCTACTACATTTCTCTTTCTCCCTACCATCTTTCCTTCTTGCCTCCTGATAGCTCTACTTTACTTCAGTTTCCTTACCAGTTTTCTTAGAATGCCCATAAAAAAAGACAGATTTTAGAAATAGGTGCTCATGGTGGTCTATGCTGATATCATTCATTTATTTCTTTGGATCTGAAGAGAGGGACAAATGCCTCAATTCTATCAGACTTTTGACTCAGGTTAAACTTTTTCTCAGCAAAAGACTCCTTTGTTTTTCTTATTTTAAGAGCAGGCTCTGAGTTGTAAAAGAATGTCTAACAGTAGTTAATAATTTTTAGTATATCTTAATTTACAACATCTGAAATGGGTTATCAGCATTTCTGATCAACACAAGATAGCTAGCATTGCTCTCATGCTAGGCAATATATTTCCAGTCAAATGAAAGAAACGTAAGGTTTTTAAATAGTCATTGCTATTGGGAACCATCCTGTCTGGTTTCAGGAGCTGTAACCCCACTGACAGGTGAAAAGACCCCACAGCTAAAGAACCTTGAGACCAACAGCCACTAAAGAGACAAAATTTATCCTCCTGGCAGGGGCACAGCCTCTGTACCCTTTACTTCACCCTCCTGGCCTCTGGAAGATAGCTGGATAGTCAATGACAGGTAAGATTCCTCAAAGAAGGAACAACCTAAGACAGACACAGTCATGAAGGGGCCATCAGGGAAGGACTTAGGGAATTGTGGAGAAGGGAAAAAAAACCCTCACCCATCACCTTTATCATAGCCTGAGTCTTCATTCTATCTGTAAAAAGTCTAATCTCTTGGTTGCCTTGCTTCCTTTGCCTGATTCAGTCCTGAAACAATGCTGAAGGTGGGGGTAGCCCTGTGCTGGAACCAGAGGTTCCCAGTGAGGTGTAATCAGGCCTAAGAAAAGAATGCATAAAGTCCTATGAAACCTGCTTTGCTAAGAATGTCCTCAACTTAAATATTAAGGGTCCAAACACAGAATAAGTTTGTTTCCCAAGGTTTTACAGCAATTGACATCACCCTGTCTATCAGACCCTGACTCAAAAGGACCCCTGTGATCCCAGAGATGTTATCTGTAAACCATACCTTCTTTCTTTGATGTGCATCCCTATGCAAGTTAAATTCAATATAAGCTCATTGAGAGAGAGGTCAAATGCCTTTCTTTTCTGAAAGAGAGGTCAGCCTTCCTCCCCAAGCAGATCATGTTTCAGTAGACTCATTCTCTTTCACAGTGGCTGGGGGGAGCTCTGCTGGCAGAGCCCCCCTCTTCCCCACAAACAATGTGACATGATCTCTAATAAATACATGGATTCTATTAGGGCTTTCTAAATTTCTGAAAATAGCTAATTAGCCTCCCTCTCCATTCATACTTTTGAGGAGTTACTATGATTCTGGAATTTCAAGTAGAAAACAACCCCTCAGATGACATTAAATAATTTCATTATAACTTTACTACTAGCCCTAATAAAGGGCTAGTAGCCCAGCCCTTTATACCATATTCTAAACCTCTAAGGAAAATTACCTTCTAGGTTTTATAGGTAAAATGTGATCATTTCGGTTGTTCAAAGGAATTAGACACTGTTACCTAACATATATCAATGGGCTAGAAGTTGATGTGCAGCTAGCAATGAATTTTCTGATGTAATAGCTTCTTCCCTTCATATGATCATGAAGCTAGAAGCAAGGTGAGGAGAGAGATTAAGCTTGACTACACTAAAGCCCCCATGTTGTGGCTTTCCTTAACTCTTAGGACTAAATGTCATGTCTGCAAACAGTTTTCAGCTCTTCCCCGAGCAACTGTGCTTTGATACATTTCATCACACCCCATTATATGTTCTTACTTTACCCTGAGTGTTTCCTTCATTGCACTTACTCCCAGGTCCCTAAAGACACCAGCAAGAGGTCTCTATGTCACTCTTGGGAAGGGGTGATGTTACTTTGGAAAACGTCTTTTGCTGATGATGTAGCATGTATGATCTTGTTAAATGTAATCATGGAGACTTGGCCTTTTTAACCAAGGGGTCCTGTCTGCTTCCTGAACTTGGTCATTCATCTTTGGTCATCTGGAGGATGTATTTTGGGGCATGTACCAATTAAGATGAGCTCGGGTGTTGAAACAAACAGACCCAAACTGCACAATGGCTCCACACAACAAAAGCTTATTTCTTGTTTCTTCAATAGTGTGAGTTGAATGGTATGTAGCATTACTTGTCAGCACCTGGCTTTCTCCATGTGGTAATTCAGGAACTGAGGCTTCTTCAGTAATATGGTTCTGCCATCCTCTAGGGCTTTGCCATCTTCCATTGGCTGAACACAGATGGGAGACAGAGTATAGAGGAAGCACATCTGCTTCTTATAATGCCTTGGCCCTGAACCAGCACATATTCCTCCCATTCATGTTCTGTTTCTGAGAACTAATGCAAGAGACTAAGTAATTTAGTCTATCTGTGGACCAAGGGCAAGAAGAAAATGAAAAGTTGGAGAAGAGTTAGCAGTCTTTGTTTTAGGTATTTGTGACCTCTGCCTACTTCTTGCTACTTACTGAAGATATTGTAATATGAGTAGAGTTGCAAAGAAACCATTATAAACATGATTTTCCTTTCTTTGGCCTCATTAACTTATTCAGCAGGTAATTGTCAGTCTTTTATCAGAGAGGAGACTTGCAACTGATCTATCATCTACAATTTTCTCTAGTTTTCTAGGTTAAGAAAGGATGGCTGTTTCTGGTTTAGTGTCTCC
Organism: Tonatia bakeri; assembly: GCA_004024845.1. Taxonomy (NCBI): domain Eukaryota; kingdom Metazoa; phylum Chordata; class Mammalia; order Chiroptera; family Phyllostomidae; genus Tonatia; species Tonatia bakeri. The sequence goes on along the minus strand of PVIA01001321.1, from coordinate 232,487 downwards.
AGCCATTCTTTACTCAGTGAACTCCCAGTGGCTGCTTGTTCTCAGTACTGTGACAGCTGCTCTTGGCAGAAGCTCCTTTTGGCTCAACTCTTTTTGTCCTGAGCCCCTTCTTCAGTGAAACAGCTCAGGGTTGTGCTTTCAGCTTTACCTCTTGAGGACCCAATCATGGCCTCTGGACATTTCAATTCTTCCAAGACCAGCTACAGTTTGGGGCCCTACTTTAGTGGATAAAAATAGAAGGCAGAGCCTCCATCCCTGACTCTTCTTGGAATCATAAACTCATAGGTCTATGAGTCTCATGAGACTCATCCCCTCACCCCTTCAAATTTCTGACTATAGTCAAGCCTCAGTTAACAGCCTGGGAAGAAGGGGATTTGATAACTAGATTCTCTCCAAGTTCTATTAATACATGATTGTGAAATGCCTAATATGTCTTTGCTAGTAGAGAGACATTTAGTGTTTAAAGACAGACACTATCTAGTGATGGGATGCAGACAATGTGAAAGATGAATAGCATACTTGGGAAAAAGTTGCTTTTTTTTACTGCTCATATCAGTAGCTTGAAATGCCACCCGTATTTTCTGTATACGATGAAGACCTTGCATGGAATCATTTATTCAATGAACATTTTATTTTTCCATTCAACACATAGTGAGGTTTATTTTTAAATCCTCACCTGAGGTTATGTTTTTACTGATTTTAGAGAGAGAGGAAGAGAGGAGAGAGAGGTGTGTCTGGGAATACCGATGTGAAAAAGAAATGCTGATGGGGGAGAAAAATATTGATGGGTTGCCTCCAGTACATGTCCCGAGACAGGGGATCGAACCTGCAGCCCTTTTGGTGTATGGGACAATGCTTCAACCAACTGAGCCACCCAGCCAGGGTAACACACAGTTTTGAGCACCCACTATATTTTAGTCACTGGGGATGTAATAGTAAACAAGACAGATACAGTTCTAGTTTTGTATGATGTTGTTAACAGGGTTCCTCTGTCACCATAAAATAAAACATTTCAGGGATGTGTGGATTAGCCAAGGGTTTTGAGCAGCTCTATTTCTAAGTTACATAGATCGTCTTTATACTACCACCCTTCCTTCCCTCTAAGCTTCGTTGCACAGACTTTAGAGTAACCCACAGAATCATTTTTCTTAAGAAACTATCTTTGGTATTAAATAAATCAACATACTTGAAACACCTAGAAAGCTCCCAAAATAGTAGATAAGACAATTAAGTGGTAGCTGTTATTAATGGTAGCATTTTATTCGTTAGGAAATCATGAGGGGAAAATGGTCCAACTGACAATTTTAAATTGCTTTTATTCCCAGAAAAGCATGCTTAGGCCTCAATAATTCTCTTATGTGTCTGATGATCTCTGCAAATTATTTCTCTAATTCCTTACCTCAGGTAGTACTCACCAGTCACTTCTGGACAGAGGTATTATGTCAGCAGACTTGAGTTAGTCAAATGTCAGAATGTAGCTGAGTCGTGGCTGAGATACTTAATGAACCTTCCAGGAATAAATGGTGGAGGGCTGTGGTGGGAGCCCTGACAGTACAGGTAGGAATGTCGCCAGCCTCGGCAAGCACAGCCAGGTGTGCTCCTCACAATTCTGATAATGACTCTGTGGGATAGAGAAAGGGACAAAAGTTCAGAGACTGGGAGCTGATAAGGTTGGAGAATGAAACTGGTTATTCTGACACTATTTCTACCTATTCCATCTTCTCTTGTTTTACCTTCCACTGTACCCAAGGAGAGGGGGCCTCCAAATGAATGATTCATGAGGATTGCAATCTCAACAGAAAAATGTTGCACAATAATCACCAGGGATCAGAAACATTTATATATTCAGTGAGGCTTCTTCAGTGTCCAGAACTGCATGAAGTGCTGTAGAAGGAGACAAGAGAAATTCATGATGCCATCTCTACCCTTAAAGAATTTACAACTACCATGTGGAAACCAGACACACACACACACACACACACACACACACACACACACACACTTACAGAACAATCGGACTCTTAGATTGTTTGGCACTGACTAGAATGGCAATTGGAAGTTCTAGTCTGGTCTTCACAGTCACCTGTAGGGAGGCACTGTGGGACAGTAGAGGCATACAAGCTGGTATTCCAGCACACTTAAGTCGAAGTCTCACTCTGCTGTTTAATGAAGTGTATGACTTTGAATAGTTTTCTTAGTCTCAAGGCTTCAATGAGTTAAAATACAGTGAGTTGTAAAACACAGTGATCATTCAGTGAATTCAATCACACACCTGGAAAGTAGTCTATTCTCAAAACATGTTCAGACATGTTCAACATTCCAAGTTCACATGGCTGTCCCACAAGAATCTCAGAGATTAAGTGTCTAGAATTGGGCACATTGTGCTCTTCATACTTCCCCACATGGTAAGTCATGTTTATCTACCTGACATTCAGTTTTTTCCCATTTCTATTCATGATAACACACCTTTTTTAGTCATCCTGGCTTGAAACTGCCACATTATCTGTGTCAGAAGCTCCCTCATCCCCACATCCAATCTACTTCAAAGTTCTATGTGTTCTTTACCTTCAATGTCTCTCTCATCTGGAGGATCTTATGTAGGGTCATGACCAGGCATTAAGAAGTCTGTGAACTATCTAATATCATATGTGAAAAGGGCCATAATTTTCATAAATTTTTAAATGTACCTTGACTCAAATAGGTTATATACCACAAATATCCCTTTACTTCTATTTACTTCTGCTACCATGTACCATATTTTTTGGACTATAAGACATACCTTTTCTCCAAATTTGGGAGGAAAATGGGGGTGCATCTTATAGTCCAAATATAGCTTTACATTTATATTGGTGAAATATTATGTTATTTATGTTATTAAATATTTTACCACATTTTTTGCTTCAATTATTTTTTTTTCTGTTTTTCTCCTCTAAAACCTAGGTGTGTCTTATGGTCTGAAAAATATGATAGTTGCATTTTATCATTTTTTGCTCAAATACAACTCATAACCTATCGATTCACTTCATTCTTTGTACCACTGTCTTAGTTATCTGTTGGGAGAAAGCCCCAAAAGTCTAAATTCAGGATCGATTCTGAAGAACTGACACATAGCCTTACTTATTCAAATTCATGAGAGCTTTAATAGGAGCAACTTACATGGTGGCCAGTGGGGAATAATCAACACCCCTCCTAGGACAGGGTCCCTTTTTATAGGGGGTTAATAGTGGAACTATATGGTAGGTAGTCACATAGACCACCAGAAAATACAACACATTCCTAAACTAAAAGATAACATCAGGACACTCTACGCATTCATTAACCTTTTTCCTGGAGGCATGACTTTATCTGTGGATGGCACTGGTTTTCTGGGTAGTCAGTCAAGCCTGAAACTACAGAGAATTAGAGACCAACATATTCCAGATGTCTTTGCTGCTGGAGCCATATTACATCTCAGTGAGTTCCCCTACCAGGGGTGTCCAACCTGCAGCCCCTGGGCTGCATGTGGCTGAAGATAACTTTGAATGTGACCCAACGCAAAATCATAAATTTATTTAAAACATTATAAGATTTTTTTGTGATTACATATTGCAATGTATTTAATGTGTGGCCAAAGACAACTTTTCTTCTTCCAGTGGGGCCCAGAGATGCCAAAAGATTGGACACCCCTGTGGCCTACAATATCTTAAAATGTACTTCTAATTATGCCATTTCTCTAACCAACCATTGTCAACCCTTTCAAATTTATTTCAAATAAACTAAAGATTCTTACCTTAGCTCTCTAGCCTAACTTTGAAACTTTTATATTCTGCTGTTTCCTCTGCATACTCTATGCTCCAGTAAAATCACCTGCTCACTATTCTTTGAATATACTCCAGAAAAATTAGTTGGGTCTTTTGTAATGTATAACATTAGGGAAAATGCAGAGCATATCATCAGTGGACATAAAATGCAGATTTTCAAGAGATAAATCATGAAGTTTTATTCTAAGATGCTCCTCTTGTTTCTGAATGGACCCATGGGGGAACAATATACTATTACCAAATGGACCCTACTTCTCCTGGGGTCCCCCTGTACTAGGTTTGCCTTGCCTGCCACCAGGGAATTATAGCTCTCAATGTCAGATTGGTGAAAAGGAATTATTTATTCAAGTTACACAGACTTAAGAGTAATGACTTAATGTCTTCATTAATATCCCAAAGTCCCTTGAAACACCCACAAACACACACAGTACTTCCTTCTCCCCTTTGCCTAGTCCAGGGTACCATATCTCAGAAAAAGAAAATAGAAGTCTGTGGCTCAGGTAGCCCCCTGTTCTTCCCTGTAATCCCTGCTTGGCTGGTAGGCCTTCTGCAGTTCCCAGGACCATTAGTTGTGTTGTCACAATCTCCAGTTCTTAACCCAAACCCGCATAGCACCTTCTCCTGGCCCACCAGCAAGAGTCCTTTCACCCCTTTCCTTCCTGTAATATCTTCCCTACATTCTTCCAAATTGCTGAGAGAGAGAGCTCTGCATTGCTGCTACATCTTGCTTTCTGGCTTCCTAAGCTGCATGGCAAAGGGAGCCTCAAAGCTGCATGGTTCTTCCTTCAAGTGGCTGCAATGCCAGGGTTTAAATCCCAGCACCAATCTTCCTCTGCATCCCCATTTCCAATTCCTCCCACAGTCGGCCACACCTACCAGCATTCCCATATTTTTCCAGCTTTTCTTAGATGCCATACTAAGTCCAGGCAGGCATGGCCCCATGGCATGGAGCCAATCATCTCCAAGTTCTCACGCAGGTACAGTAACCAGGGGGATCTGCCTCCCAGTTACATCCTGGGTGGAAGTCACTCTTATCTCCCTGGCTCAAAACACAGCCACAGCTATTTAACATATCTATGAAACCAGTTAAAAGTTATAGATATGTTAAATGACCATTCCTGAGGTTACTTGCAACACTTGCTATGCAGAACAACTGTCAATGGCCCTGTTCCATGTGTTCCATCCCCCAGTTCAGACTTGTGGGGGTGAGGACATCCTATATTTTTAATATTTCCTGGACACCCTGAATTCTGGACCCCATTACAAATCCCTCTGTGGGGGTCTCCTGGCTGTACCCTGTTCCTCTCTTACACATATATTTGCATTCTATATTTCTCCACCCATAATTCACAATAATCTGAGTTAGAGAGTAGATGCTCAGTATAGGCCTGCTCTAGATCAACCATGCTTTAAAAAAAAGATAAACTTTTTTGCTATTTCACCATAAAACCTTCAAAGAATTCCTTTTTTATAATATCCAATATTGTTAACTAAAACTCCCTGACTTGCAGCAATTCACGGCATTCTTTGACAAATTTGACAGTCTATAGTAGACAATGTTTGGGTGTCCACTCAGTCCTGGAGCCACTCTCCCTTATCTGAGAATGCCCTTACCTGCCTGGGCACAGGGGCTCTAGACCATCCACCAGCAGCCATTTTTTGCACCATGCTACAACCCCTTCTAGATCTTGACTGATTAAACAATGAGTGATACCTGATGCCACGGGGTCAATCACATTTCCAACACCCATCCCCCAGACATTTGGAATTGAATAGAGAGATTGTGAGCTAAGCAGGGCATTCAGCTAGATGTCTCAGATGTAAATAGGAGCTATTAAAGGAATGCAAAAAGTTATTCTGCAGCCAGAAGGAAGAACAAAGCAGGTGATCCGAAAGAAAGTAGAGATAAAAGAGAATAAAAGTATTCTGATGCCTTTTCAGTTTCTGGCTTCAGACCTTCCAGGGGTCTTGTTCCCTCCCTTTCCTGGGTTCTCTGAGTGACACTCCTGTATTTTCCCTTCACATTTGGTGTCTCATAAAGGCAACCAAGAGGCTAAACTAATACAATAACTTGGTTTCAGACTGATAGTCTATATCCTTCCTTTCTCCCGTTCCTCCCTTCCTCCCTTCCTCCCTCCCTCCCTCCCTCCCTCCCTCCCTCCCTCCCTCCCTTCCTTCCTTCCTTCCTTCCTTCCTTCCTTCCTTCCTCACACATTGATTGAGCAGCTACTATATGTCAGGTACTCTGTTAGCTTCTCTGCAGGAGCTTAGAAAGAGAGACAAAGATGTAATTATAATATAAGAAATTCTGTCAAACATATGGGCAAAATAGGTAGACGTAGCAAACAAATAGATATTGAGGGGAGAAAACATGCAATGTTTTGAAAGTAAGTGGTGCCTTAACTAAGCCTTGAGCCAAGGCTTTATCAAGTGAAGGAAGGAAGGGTACTCATGCAGAGGGAACACTGTGTGCAAAGATGCAGAGGCAAGCAGAGCTTTATCTGTTCTGAAAACTGCAAGCTACTCCTTATTTTTGGGGTGTAGTGTGTCTACATTTGATTTCTTCATGCAGAGAAGGGAGCAAGATGTTAGGGCTTGGACAAAATTATTGTCTGCCATACCATGGATTCTGTTTAGGTGATAGAGGAATTATTGAAATTTTTAGGCGGTATATTTAAGATCTTATTTACAAATAGCTCAAGCATGCCAACTTTGGATGGCATGTTTCAATATTTTATCAAGCAGAATCATGAAAAATAGCTCTTGTTATTAAGTGCCTTAGGATTCAGGTGTAATGATGTCTGTGCCTCTCTCTGGAGCAATCACCTTTGATATATGGATAAAATCCCTGTCCTCCTGTGATTTACCAATCACTTAGTTTATGAATCTCTCTTCAACATGGCCTGTCTCTTTTTCTCTGTCATTATTTATCTTCATTTACACCCATATCTTTTCAGTCATTTTTATGATTCTTTAGTTTAATCTCTCATGATGCATCTCTTACATAAATCACTTCCTAATTTACAGTAATTATTATAATTAAATTTTAATAGTAACCACATAGCAGTTAATCTCATTACAATAAAAATGATACAAAGCTGGGATGCAAACCTAGGAGGCATGTCAAGTCAGGACACAAAAGGATCTCCAAAAAGTAGAGTGATTACTGAACTCTGAAAATCCACATAATACTTAGGTCTAAAAAAATCAAGTACCTAACAGTGATGTAGGAGATAGCCTAAGCAAAAGAGCTTTTGGTTATCTGTGATAATGTAAGTTCCTGGCATGCTGTGGCCTCACCCCAAAGCAACCATCTCTAGGGCCCCTGGGTGGACAGATATGTCTTAAAAGCAGGAGCCAATGGTTTTTACCAGTCTTGATACTAATCCAGTGACAAGAAAATTTGGGGCTCATTTAGGGTCATCACACTTTAAGAAAGATAAAGAAAAATTTCTACATGTTCAGAATACTTTGAGATCATGAGAGGATTTTTAAAAAATGGGGATTTGTGATATTAGTTTAGAGAAAAGAAGATGCAATTGTTTTAAAATATGCAGACAACTGATATACAGAAGTCAGACTTGTTTGTTATAGCCCCAAAGAGAACAAGTGGGGCAATGGGAGTTGGAGTGGATGATATATATACAGACTTTAGTTTAGAATAAAGAAGAATTTTTCCAGGGGCTTAATCTGTCTAATGACAGAACAGGCTGCCTGGGGTAGGGAATGGTTGCTCTGTCTGTGTAAGTATTCAAGCTCATGCAAGGATGCCTGACCACCTGTGAAGTTGCTGTGGAGGGGAGCTAAGCTTTACCCCTAGTTTGGGCTTAGGTTCCTGAAGTTTCTCTAGGAATACTGTTTTCACTGACAGGAATAACCTCTTATACCATCTTTTCTCTTAAATTTTTTTTCTATCCTTGAGACACATATAAGAGCTTTCAAATAAGTTTTCTCTCTATGTAATATGGCATCCAACCTTCTATGTATATAAATTCATTTTGTACTTATTGCACTGTTAATATTTTTCACATTATTTCATGTACCAGTTATGAATATGTTTTATCACCACTCAGACTATACATTATCCAAGGGGGGAGAACTTTCTTATTCACTTGGTTATCTCTTAAAGTGCTTTGCACAAACTAGATACTTAATAAATGCTTACTGAATAAATGAATGTTGTTGATTTAAAATGCACAAAGCAAACATTCACAAAATTTTTATTAACATTAATTCTTTTAAAATTATATTGACATATTTTAAACTAAAAGCACAGTTCAAAGAACAGTCATATTACCCTTAACCAGCTTTCTCTGTTAACATTTCACTGTATTTTGTCCATCTCTTATTTCTTCCTCCCTTCGTCCATGCTCTCTCTCTTGTTCTCTGTATGTATATGTATGTGTGTATATGCATGCATGTATTCATATATTTACACATATACACATACATATTTCCATTATCACTATTTTTTAACCATTTGAAAGCAAGCTGGAAACAGTATTTTTTATCACCCCTAAATACTTCAACTTATCAAAAATAGAGACATTCTCCTATATAACCATTGTAGGAGCCTTTAAGTCAGGAAAGCAATCATGATACCACACTTCTGTCTAAAACACAGACTATTCCTTTCTGAAAACTTTTCAACAATGATTTTTTTGGCTTCTGGTTCAGGATGGCATTCAAGGACTCACTGCATTTAGTTTCCATGTCTCTCTAGCCTCTTCCAATCTGTGTACAGTTCCTCATTCTTTCTGTCTTTCATGTTTCAGAAGATAGCAGAGTGTCTATAGCTGGCATGTTTATTGTAGTGGCCACCAGCCACATGAGGTTATTTAAATTTAAATTAACTAAATTGAAAAAAATGAGTAACTTCACTTTCCAGTCTCACTAGCCACATTTCAAGTGTTAAATAGCCACATGTGGCTCATGGCTACCAAACTGACATCACAGCTATAGGATGTTTCTATAATTGCAGAAAGTTCTGTAAGACACCACTGCTCTTTAGAGTGACCTTCAACCTGGGTCTCCCTGATGTTTCTTCATCACCAGTCTCAGGTCATGCTTCTTTGCAAGAATATTATAGAATAATGCTGTGTTCTTCTTAATGCATGACATTAGGGAATATTCTTTTGAATATTTTGTTTGACTTTTGCATACCACCATCAGTGACACTTACTCAGTTCTGTATTTGGCAACGTGATGTTACCACAAAGCACACAATCCAGTCTTTGATGTCAAGGAACTTGTCAGCTGGGAGGCTGTTACACCATCATTGCTAAGAGTTCACATTTCAGCCACAGAAAGATCTATATTTATGTTTGCCACTGCCATTTGATAGAACGATCTCCTTGTTCAATTACATGCATGTGTTGACTGCATACTCATGTGAAAGCCATTGCAGGAAGTAAGTTTGTTGCTGGCAGGGAGAACCTTCTCGGTGTCCTTTACAGCACCTACTAAGTTAGGCAGCTCTTGCAACAGCATTGCATCTTTGGAATGGAAGAACCATAAATCCTGTGATGATTTGAAGACTACATAACAGTTAGTCACAAACATAGTGTAGCAAACTGTGTTGTGTCAAACACTTTTTGTGATTTTAAGTTAAAATTGTGTGTCAGTGGAAAGAATTCTATTGAACTGATCCATCCAGACTGCAAACCTACTTAGAGCTGCTGACTAAGCCCAACCAGAGTCATACATCTCTCAGTGCACAGTGAGTCTGGCGAAAAGAACTAGAGAGTTAAATATTTATGTCCTTCCAAAATCCAGGAAAAAGGAAAGGGAAAGATATTATATAGTTACACAAATTAGATTTCCTCATAAGAAATAAATTATACTATTAATCTGCCATTAGTACCTCCATGTTATGGGCTAAATTTCCATTGTCAGACTGCGGTTAAACACAGCCATCTTTTAAGGACTGTGATTATGTAAAGTCCAGTTGTGAATGAAACACAAACTGCTTCATCAGACTAGCAGTGAACTCATCCAAGTTAATCACCAATCTGGACCTCAGTTTCTCCCTGAACATGACAGGGGGATCAAAATAGTTTCTAGATCATGGGGTTATTGAGGATCAAATAAGAGCATGAATATAAAGATCTTTTAAAGAATGGATTTAGGCCTACAGTAAAGCTTTAATACTGTTGTCTTATATGTTTTATTTCTTTTTTGTCTGTTATCACCCTACCTCCCTCACACTTAACATAAAATCATATATTTTGGAACCTAAAATGTTATTATAAGTCATCCTGTGACCCATTGTTTTTAGAAGAATAACCTGAAATTTGTTTTATTGATACACAGGTTAGCTGAATCTGCTGCTCAGGGGCAGAGCCAAGAATGGAACCACTCTCTACCACATCATACTATGAACAAGAACTGTATTTTTGGTCTGTACATTTATTATGCATGATTACATGCCTACCTCTAGGCTAAGCCCTGGGGATTAAAAACAAAAGAAAAAAAGTGATGATATAGTTCCTTCTTGGGAAGCACTCACAAGGAGAGGGGTGGGGGTGGGCATGAGGGACAAAATCAACCTGAAAAGTTGCAGTAAGATACTGTGGCTAATATAGAGGCAGGCCAGGGAGCTGTGAGACTATTGACTCCATTAGAAAGTCTGGGTTTTGACAAATCTTTTTCAAAAGATCCCAGGAGTTCTTTGAAAAACCACCTGCAGTCATCTTAAAACAAGCAAAATACCCGCTGACCCACAGGTGGTCAGTCCCCAGCTAGGACTCAGTTCTTTTCTTCTAACATCACATATCTCTTAGCAGTTTGGGTCAGTTTTCTAATACGTATCCATAACCTCTTCATGTTCAGATTATGTATTATTTTTAATTTGTGAGAAAAAATGGATGAAACAATGACCTGAGAGTACAAATTTATTTGGGTAAAATCCAATTGTCCTGCTGACATGTTGTACAACTCGGTAGGAATCACTTTTTTATGTTGCTTTTATCTAGTAAAGTCCATCAAAATCTCCTACACCCAGCACTGTTGTGAGAAAGATTTTGCCCAAGTGATGCAGCTGCTTTTTATTATGAAACGTTTTGTATTAAAAACACTGATTTCTTAATGTTTTCTTTGATATAATTATGGTATTTGGAAATATTCAAACATGCAAATAAATATTGTAAGGTTTTCTTAGATCCCGCCAAGGAATAAGTGCGAATTAGCCACAAAAAATACGCAGAAGAGCTTTATTTTGGGGTTTGTGTTCCCAGGCGAAACTTTCTAAGCCCTCACAGAGAGTGCGAGAGAGAGAGCTGAGAAAGTCTGCCCAGGAAAAGACAAAGGGTGGGGGTTTTATATGGTTTGACTTCCCGTGGGAGCCAAGGATTGGTTCTTGGTGAACAAAGAAGGCACATATCATTGGTGGTTCCTGGTCTGACGTCAGCCATCTCTTCCGAATTGTAGGTCAGCCACCATCTCTGTAGTCCAAACACTATAATTGATTGTAATTAGGCTCCCTTTTGTCCTACCTCACCCATCCTGACAAATATATCAGGAAGAAAGTGTATTTGATATGATTGCAACTCAACTTCTGATGTAAAAAAAATATAGGGAATCTTCTGGATTATGGACAATACTGATTTTAAGGAGCTATCATCCTGAATCCTATGAAGAATTGCTGAATTTATTTATTCATTTATTCATGCATCTATTCAAAAATAATATATTAAATTATTTTTTATTATTTTTGTTTATTCTATTATAGTTGCCCCAGTTTTACCCCTATGGTCTCCTCTGCCAGTCCTCCCCCTGCTCCCACAGACAATCCCCATACAATTATCCATGTCCATGGGTCATTCATATGTGTTCTTTATATGTCAGTTGCCAGGCTGAACACAAAACATACAGGGTTGAATAAACACCTTGTCTAGGAGTTAGTTGATGAGTGAATGAGTAAATGAATCTGTGAACATCTATCTATCCCTACCCATAGCTGAGACAGAAATATATATAGCTAACTATAATACAATGTGATCGATGCTATAACAGAATAATATCCTAAGTGCCAGGGAAAGAAACATACAAATTCTCCCTGACAGCTATGTCAGGGAATGCTTCATACTCGTGATATTGAGCTCAGTTGTTAAAGAATTAGACAACTCAGACAATACCAAAACTAATTATGAGAAGTCCATCATATACTGACAGATCTATTTTAACATTTAAAATTTTCTGATTTATTTATAGCATTATGGCTACATGGTTCAAAATTCAAAAGCCACGGGAGGGTATACCAGAAAAGTCCCCATCTCACACTTGTCAACTAGCCATCCATCTATCGATTGCCTTCACTGAAAGGTCTAATGTTGTCAGTGTCTGGGGATATTTTATACAGGGATACACACATATGAGAGTGGGAAAAAGTAGGTCTACAGTTGCAAGTGTGTAAAGCGCAGAGTTTATTCTTGCATTATTATTTATTAGTTATTGTATTATTTTCCATACAACCATAAACCTACTTTTGCCCATCCGTATATATACATGTATACATATGACAGATTATATGTATATCTCCAAATATATGCACATACACACATACACTCACAATCGTTTCCTTTTTTCACAAATGAAAGTATAGCATACATACTATTTGATATTCTCTTTGTTGCACTTAGAAAAATGTTTTTGGGAAATCTCATCCCATCACATGTGCTGCTTTGCATCTTTTGCTATAATAAAAATTATCTTGCAACAGATATTTCTGTACATATTATATTTTGTAGCAATAATACCAAGAAATATGATTACAAGGTCAAGGGGAAATTACATGGAATTTTGATAGATATTGCCAAAGTTTTATCACCTTGTACTCCAACCAGCAATGATGAGAGTGCTTATTTCTCCACATTAGTATTAGCTATTTATTCATCATGACAAGTTTCTCACAAAAAACTCTTGTGTTTTTTTCTAATTTATTATATTTCCACTGCTTTTAAACACCTTAATTATCAAACACCTCATTTCCACCTGTGACCTGGATCTGTTTTTGGCTGATATCACAATCACTGAAACTTAATGGTAAATTATCTGAGAAAAAGTCACCCTAGATATCTTTGCAGTTCTCACATATTTACTTTTTAGAATTTTAGAATTAATTGATCAGATTATATTTAAAATATTGCAAGTTGTATTTCAGTGTAAATTTTGAAAATCTATCACTTTTATTAAATCTAATATATTTACTAAGGTGTACATGCACACATATACCTTTCCATTACTCAAAACATTTTTTATTTTGTTAATATTTTATCATTCAGATCTTGCACACTTCTTAATTGTATTTTAGTTAAATTCATATTTAGTATTTTTATTATTGTAACTTTATGAATATAGCTCATTGTTAAGGTAAGTAGTGAACTGTTATCACATTTTAATATTTATAGAATTTGTTTTTCTGGTGCTGTCAATTACCTCACATATTTTTTCTGTAATGCTATGAGGATGTCTGGCTAAGTCTTCCAACATTTTTCAATGGCTCTATAAAACTTCTCTCAATTTTCCATGTGTTCAAACCCATCAGGTATATCAGAAGTTCTCATCCTTTATTTCCTGATGATCTGTCTCCTAGGGTCCTGTGTTTTCTGAGTCTAATCAGATGTGTTTCTCTGCCACAAAACCACCATCCTGGGCCTTCCCTTCCCTGCTCCTCTGGAGACTGCATTTGACTCTATGTCGCTGCATCCCTGTCTCCTGGATTCCATGTCTTCCTCATTCTTGGTTTTATCTCCTGTTTTGCTGGAGTACAGCCTCTAGTAGCTTCATGAAAAAACTTTTGTTATCCCCTCATACTTGATGCCTAGTTTGGCTTGGTAAAAAACTGTAGGTCAACATGTTTCACTTGACTCTATTGTCTTCCAGGTTCTTGTGTGTGGTTGCTAAGAAGTCTAAGCTATTCTTTCATAGGTGACCTGTTTACTCTCTGTGAGCTTTGAGGATTTGGTTGTTACTCCTAATGTTTGACTTTCAGTAATGGGAGTACATTTCTTTTGATTACTGTGCTGAGGATTCAATGGTTGTGAGATTCATATCTTCTGGTGCTAGAAATATTCTTATAATACTTTTTCCTCATCATGTCCTTTTTCTTTTTCTGGGACTCCTACTAATTGGATTTTGGATCTCCTGGTGTGATAAAATGAATGTGGACTCATTCACCAAATGCTAACCTGGATGAATTATATCATTAAATTTGAAAGCACTCCTTTAATGAGAAGCGTACAAATACACTGGGCCTTAAAGTAATAATGTGGAGTTTGTTTTCACCAAGAGGTGGTTAAAACTGAAATTGTTAATATGTATATTTTAAGGGTTTTAAATGTATGCATGTCTTATGCATAGTGTTTTAATTGGCCATGGAGGCAGACTGGTCTGGATTAGAATTTGGCTCTCCTCCTTACTACCTGCTTAAATTCTCTGAACATCTGCAAAATGGGGGAGATAATGGCATTTGTAATATTTAAATGAGAAAATGCACTTAAAGAACTTTGCAAAATACCTGGCATACAGCAGGTACTCATTTTGTTGTAAACATAGTAAACATTATGTTTTACTAATATGATGGGTTATTAAAGGGAAGTTGACAATGTTCAGAATACTTTGCCTACTAGAATTTGATTTCATAGAGAAGTGCCAGGTGTTTCTATAAACATCCTGATATTGCTTTGTAAGATGTGAGCATTGCATGAAACGGTCCATTTGTTTGATTTTAGAATAGCATGTCTTATATTCTCATATCCCAGAAAGCCCTTTTTGTAGCCATGATGATGAATAGCAGAAGTCCTTGACCAAACTACGTGTTTTAGTCCTCTAATTAGGTGCTCATTAAATTCTGAAGGAAGATGAGCAACAAAAGGAAGCAAGAAAAAAAATGGACCCAAACATAAAGAGGTTGTGATATCAGAGGAGGAAGAACAAATATAGAGGGAATCAAGATCAAATGCAGAAAATGAGGAGAAACCTGAAAGAACCATTGGGTTGAGATTCTATTTTAATGAAATTGTTCTGTCATTATAATAAGTGGCCTCTTCTGGGATATTTCCAGAAGCATTCTCATGGGTTAATCTTATTAGAAATAAAAATAAAAAGGTTGTTAGAGATAAAGATACAAATGTATCAGAAGAATTTTTACTGCTGAGGCCATTCCATATGCAGCTAAAACCAAGAAGGAGACACATAAGCTACTTCTGGCT
The DNA here is from genome assembly GCA_004024845.1 of Tonatia bakeri. Taxonomy (NCBI): domain Eukaryota; kingdom Metazoa; phylum Chordata; class Mammalia; order Chiroptera; family Phyllostomidae; genus Tonatia; species Tonatia bakeri. The sequence goes on along the minus strand of PVIA01001321.1, from coordinate 217,477 downwards.
GCTACCACCATGGTGTTTGGAGCAATGGCTTTTCTGGGAAAGCATCTCATTGACAACAACACATGTTGCTTTTTATGCTCATGGTCTATTTACTGCCTTGATTTTGTTGTCTAGTCATCTGGTTGCCCTGGTTTATCATGTTCTATATGAAACCAAGATTATGAGAGAGGAGAGATACAGTCAGAATTATTTCTGGCACCAGATTTAGAGTGGTGTGATGCTGAAATTAGCTCACCTGAGCATCCCTGAGGCCCTGTTATCAACTGAATGTTTGTGCTATCCCCAAATTCATATATTAAAATACTCACCCTTATAGCAATGATATTAAGAGGCGGAGCCTTTGGGAGGTAATTAGGTCATGAGGGTGACTCCTAAACCTAACCCTAACCCTAATAAGAAGAGATACAAGAAAAATCTTTCTCTTTGCTACATGAGGATACAAGTAGATGATGAATAGCTGTAAACTAGAATGAACAACTTCACCAAGAGCCTGAATATGCTGGTATCTTGATCTCATAATTCCAGCCTCCATAACTGTGAGAAATAAATGTTTGGTATTCTGTTATAACAGCCTGAATTGACAGAAACAGCACCTAAAGTACATAGTTTCCACTAGGGTTGGCTGGCACTGAGATGAACTGGGCGCGGATAGAACTGTTTCCTAGTAGTGGTGTTTCCAACTGTCCGTGGACAAATCTCTTAGCTTCTTAAAGACTTCACTTTCCATATCTGTAAAATACTTTTATTCATCTGCCTAGGTAGTTCTTGAGCTTTTTGGGTCAAGGACTTTTAGAGAATCTGATAAAAGCCACAGATCATCTCCTCAGAATCATGTGTATTATAGTATTACAAATTAGCAAGAAGTAGCCACACTCATGCAGACATCCTCTACAAAGCTAGACTGGATTTCTAATTTACTTATCCAAAAATACAAAATTTGGGGGAAATGATGTGTCACACAGAGCAGGAGCATCTGCAGTTGGCCCCACTGTCCTTTCTCTTGGGCCTGGGCACCTAATAGGGGGATGATGACACTACTTGTGCAAATTAGGAGCTTACCTGACCCAAGGTGGGGAATGCTTGCTGTATCAGCTCCCTTTAGTGCATACGGCTTGCTTCACCATGCAGGAACTTACATTAATAGCACATGAGCTTTCAGAGAAATTTTTACAAACAACTGGTCCTGTATTCTTGAGCTACATGCATCAGCTGAGCCATATACTTTTTGAGAGAGAAATGAAAACCAATGCCCTGATTTCCACCTCCAACTTTCCAGCATTCCAGAAAGTGTACACACACACACACACACACACACACACACACACAATTTCAGAGGATTCACAGAACCCCTGTCCCCACCCCAAACTTATTGCATAAACTCCAAGTTAAGAGTCTCTGATTGGGATGATCTTAATGATGTTTTTGACCTCTAAGATGTTATTGTTCCAAGCAAGACATTTTACTCGTCACCAATATTCCTTTAGACAAGAGTGGGAGGATTTGGGGGTGGAATGAGAAACGTTCATCTTTTAGTTCTCAGACCAGTAATACAAACTTTTCTTTTTTGATCTATTGTTTTTTCTATTTTAGTAGTAATATTGACAGAGTTTGCAGCTATCATGAAAAGTTCAGAACAACTTTATCACTCACTCTTGTTCCCACTAGAAATTATAATATCCCAGAATAACACTACTAAAAACTGAAGTGAAAGATTTTAGAGAGTCATTCTGTGTTGACTTAAACTTAGAGTAAAATTAATGTCTGTACTGTGCTTTATATCCCAACTTAATTTAACCTAGTACTCTATCTTGAGAGAAGTGAGAGACTACCCTTTATGTTTCATCTGAAATCTCATCTCTGCAAACTCCTATGTAACCAGAAATCGGTTTTATGTTCATGGTCACCATCATTATCTGTCTATTTAATACTGTTCAACTAGACATCCAGTGGAGCCCTTACTGACTTGTTTAGCCATTCATTTCAAAAATAATTTATGGGAATTAATAACATTTACTGAGAATTTACTGTGTGCCGGGCACTAAGATGATCACTTTGCAGATACCATCTCTTTTAATCCCATTTTGATTGCTTCTTTTCAGGGATCTGGAAGTTATATCCTGCTTTCCCATGGTTTTGGACCAGTAGGTCATAATTATTTGTGAGGAGGAAATGCTTTTCATTTCCTTGAAACCTTGGGGTCACTTCTGCTGCCACTGCAGCTGCTCCTGGGGCTAGTAAGAAAGCAGAGCAAAGAAGGAAGCTCAGGGCAGCTGTGTGGGAACAAGGAGAACTGGGCTTCTGAACTAGGAGGTGACCACTCTCAGCTCTGGCTGAGGGTCCTGGCAAACCTCAGAAACAGAGAAGAATTGGGGAAATAAAATTTGTGAGTGCCTACTAAGTGTTAGTCCTATCAGCTTTACCGTATTTCATCCTTACTTTGCAATGTGAGATAGATGTTATTACCTCTCTGCTGGTGGAGCTGGGGTTCTCAGTAGGTCTGCTAGCCTTCAAAGTTAACCCTCTTTCCACTGCCTCACAAAGGAAGGAAAAAGAGGAGAGAAAAGCATAGCAGAGAGGAAATCATACTTTCACAAAAGCAACATGGACCCCAGTTTTTGAGATTATGGACAGGCCTTGATTCACTGCTCAGAGTCCTGACTCAGAATCCTGACTTAGATGCCTAATTGACAGGAGGCTGGGTTAACTCACTGACGGGAAAGACTGGCTGTTGAGCACTGAACAGACAGATAAGCAAATAGTACACATACTCTTGACTCACCAAAATGCTCCAGTTTCAATGAATTGTTCTAGCCTGTTAGCCACATTCTCTCACAATATATGCTATAAACCACAGGTGGCAAACTCAAGGCCCATGGGCCAAATCTAGCCCTTCACCTTGCTTTATAAACTGGCTCAACACCTAGTTTCTACCCAGTGGCAGGGCTGAGCTCTCATTTAACTGTTGAGTAGTTACGTTTGTACAGTTCTAAAATTACATTCGGCCCTTTGAAGGCAACTGTGAAGCTGATGTGGCCCCCAGTGAAAATGAGTTTGACACCCCTGCTATAAACCATTTGGAATAGCTGATCATATTATTTTAAATGCATTTGAGTCTTTTCTTACTTACCTTTTAAGGTTTAATCCAATACATCCAAGAGACAATCAAACCTAACTAAGCTAGTTTCTGAAAATTCTTTTGTTCTTTGCAAAGGAAGTCTTTCCTGGGAGGGAGACTCTTGCTATCATTATTTAGGGTCTTTAAGTCAGAGCAATGAGAAATCATTTTAATTAAGGAAAATCCCTATGTCTTCCCCAACAGCTGGTTTGCTTACAAGTAAGAAAGCCTATAAATGAATCAGAGAAAAAGGGTTTGTACAATTTCTAAAATAACTTGATATATTTAGAAGTGTGATTCTGTGTGTATGTTCTTGCTCAAATGTAGAAATTGATAGCTTATGTGAGTCTTAACGATGCTGTAATTTTCAGAATCTTCTATCATCATGTAAAATACATGGTATAGTTCTCCATATAATGTTATATTATGCCTGGCTGTGAGTTTTATATTGCCATAAGAGTGTATGAAAGTATAGATTTCATATTTTTAAATTCAGGAAATATAGCTGCTGTAAGTACAGACATGGTAAACAGGTTATCTCAGGTATTGATTGTGTATAGCTAAATATCAGTGAGAAATAGTACACAGGGAAGTGCTATGTAGACAGATGTCTACACCTGTTTTCTTCTCTATAGCCTGTGATGTTATTCAATGATTTCTCTATAGAACAACAGGTGGTGCCTAATGTTAAAAGCTGAAAAGCAGTTACTATGGAAACCAGATGCAAATTTAGAAATCTGTGTCCACTCTTTGCTGCATATGGAAAAAATGTGTTATAATGGAAATGAAAAACACTGAAATATGATTCATATCCATGTCTTCTGAATCTTAAAATATCAGCCAAATACTGTCAAATGTTGAATAACTTACAACTTCTGAACCTTAGCTTCCTATAGTCTACAAAAATAACAGAATTAGAAAACCACTCCTAAGATTCTCTATTTTTCTGAATTCTGTTTTCTAAGTATACATCTAAAGAAATATCAAACCCATTTCAGAGAATGTAAGTCTATAAATGTATAGATAATAAAAATAATATTTATAATAGTAATTGCTTGATATATATAATTTATAAATATAGAAAAGTGAAAAAATTCAAGTCATTCATCGTACTAAAACTCAGAGAAAACAGCTACTAATGTCTTTGTCTTTTCTTCACTCTTTCTTTTATATAATTATTTAATGCACTTGAGATCGTATTGTATGTACATATACTATAAATACATGCTAAGTATGTTGGGTTTTAACAAATTTAACATAATATCATAAACAAATACATTAAAATACTTAACAGACATCATCTTAATTGACGGCATAATATATGACTACATAAATTGGCCTTAAGGTATTCAATCTTTCTTGTTTTTTTGGACAAATCAGATGTTTGAATTTTTGGGAATTATAGGTAACACTACAATGATTGTATTTGTGCATAAACTACATCCAAATTTTAGATATATGCCTATAAGTAGAATAGCTTGATAAAAGGTACAAATTCTAGATTAATGTATGCTACCTTTGAGATTTTATATACATAGGAGTACATGTATAGATTAGATATACAGATCGATAAAGACAGACTTTTGTAGTTGTAAGTGACAGAACACTAACTAAAACTGACTTTAAGAGAAGCTTCAAACTATGTTCATAACATTTATGGAGCACTTTCCACATGTCATGCACTCTTTGAGTACTTTATATTACAAATTCATTTATCTCTTAACAGCACCCAATAAGAAAAGTCCTATTGTGAGTCCTATTTTACAGCTCTCTTTCTGTCTCTTGTCTCTCTCCTCACCAGGACACTCTTCACAGGTGCTGTCTCTCACCTTCTAGCTGTTCTAGGTCCACATCCTTCTGGATGAAGTTCACAGGATGAATCTTGCCTCTCTTTCCTGGTTGCACAGGCAAAAGCATTGGAATTGACTGTTTAGATCTGACTCCTGGCATGGCCTTGGTCCAATTCTCATCTTTGATCCAATCACCAAAGAACTGTGAGACCTAAGCTAACCTCCCACCCAGCTCCGGAGTTGAGAATGGAGTTAACTACATCAAAACACATGATTTCAGAATGGGGATAGAAAAATTCCTCCAATGACAAACCAGATACTGTTATCCAAAGCAGAGTGAGTAGAAAGCAGATGGTCAATTCCACTACAACAGCAAATTCCACAACAATGAGGACTCAGAAATTTTGTTGGCATTTAGAGAAGGGAACAGTAGAACAAACTATCTTGAATAAAAATACCTTCCTGGTTTCAGTTTCTGAGGAGAAGTATTATTATTTTTCACATTTACAATATAGAGGACTAGTTTTAGTTTAAAATAACTGTGCAGATGTCAAACACACCTATAAGATAAATGTGGTCATTTCACACAGAAAATTCAAATACATATGTAACAAAGAAATTTTTAAAAACCCTAGTGGACTGACTCTTTCCATCTTAATACACACATTATTATTTTCCTAAACCTATGTGGTATATTCAAGAAACTATCTACATAAAGGATATTTTTCTCACCTTTAAGACAAAAATATACTATTTCTTTGCTGCTTTTCCAGTGTTTGAGGGTATAATATAGGCTGTAACTATTCTACAGTTAGAATAATCAGCCAAAACTTTTAGTGGCTATAGTACCCCACTACATTGACCAAGTTTGTCTGTTCATTAATCTTTGTGTTTGTGATATAATGAAGGTGATGTAGGATAGGAGAGAAAGAAATGTTGGAGCTATACATGGATCACCATGGAAACAGCAGCTGAGCAATCGACAAGTACTCAGGACATATGCCTCCTCCATTCGACAGTCCTGATGAATTCATGTGCAGATATTGCAGTCTTTTTGGCTCTCGTGCCATTTGTAGCAATAGCTTTTGACATCTAAACACATGGCAAACACCTGTTATTAAAAAAGTCAGATTAATAAACTCTCAGTCCCAAAATTTTATACCTCATGTGTATGTATCCACAGTTATTTATTTTTCCCTCTAAAATGTTCTCTAAATTTCCTACGCATTCCCTTCTCCCAATCACTTTACTCAACATTTCCTCACACAATTCACCTATCTTTCTCCCCCTTCACTGTCCCAAACCACCTTACTCTGGTTAGCATAGAGTGATTTCCATGATATCAAGAAATATATAACCATGAGAAATTTAAAACTGTTCATTTTTGGACTTACTAAGAAACCAAGTGAAAAAATGTATTCAAAATAACTACAAAGGGGCCAACCACCAAAAACATGAAAAAGCCAATTTCAGGAAATAAAAATAGATCTGTTTCACAGAAGAGCTTAAGAAAAATGAAGGAAGAAAAATCTTAGATCCTTTAGGGTCAGAAAGTGATTTATAAAAATGAATAAATTATATTTTGCAATAATCTATCAGTTAGGACCTTAGTAAGATAAGCAATTGGAAAATTTTAAGCAGATCAATATGATCTGATTTATATTCTTATTTTTTCTTTCCTTTTTTAAAGTATATTTTATTGATTATGCTATTACAGTTTTTCCAATTTGTCTCCCTTTATCCCCCCTCCACCCTGCATTCCCCAACCCTCCAGCATTTCTGCCCCATGTAGTTCATGTCCATGGGTTGTACACATAAGTTTTTTGAGGCCTCTGTTTCTTATACCATTGTTGACCTCTCCCCATCTATTTTATGCCTACCAATTATGCTTCTTCTTCCCTGTACCTTCCCCCACTATTCCTCCCCTCTGACACCCCAATGAAATTCCTCCATGTGATGTACATTTCTCTGATTCTGTTCCTGTTCTACTGGTTTGCTTAGTTTTTGTTTTCATTGTTTTATTTTTTTTAGGTTCATTTGTTGATAATTGTGAATTTGTTGTCATTTTACTGTTCAGAGTATCTGATCATCTTCAATTTCTTAGATAAGCCCCTTTAATATTTTATATAATAATGGCTTAGTGATGATGAACTCCTTTAACTTGATCTTATCTGGGAAGCACTCTATATGCCCTTTCATTCTAAATGAAAGCTTTGGTGGATAGAGTAGTCTTGGATGTAGGTTCTTGCCTTTCATGACTTTGAATACTTCTTTCCAGCCTCTTCTTGCCTGCAAGGTTTCTTTTGAGAAATCAGCTGAGAGTTTTATGGGGACTCCTTTGTAGGTAACTGTCTCCTTTTCTCTTGATACTTTTAAGATTATCTCCTTCTCTTTAATCTTGGGTAAGTTAATGATGATGTGCCTTGGTGTGTTCCTCTTTGGGTCCAACTTCTTTGGGACTCTCTGGGCTTCCTGGACTTCCTGGAAGTCTATTTCCTTTGCCAGATTGGGGAAGTTTTCCTTTTTTCTTTGTTCAAATAAAATTTTCAATTTCTTGCTCTTGTTCTTCTCCTTCTGGCACCCCTATAACTTGGATATTGGAACTTTTCAGGTTGTCACAAAGAATCCTCAGCTTCTCTTCATTATTTTGAATTCTTGTTTCTTCATTCTGTTCCAGTTGGATGTTTATTTCTTCCTTCTGTTCCAAGTTGTTGGTTTGAGTCTGGTTTCCTTCCTGTCACCATTGGTTCCCTGAATATTTTGCTTCATTTCATTTTGGGTATCTTTCATTTGTTATTTCATTTTTTGACCAAGCTCAATCAGTTCTGTGAACATTTTGATTACCAGGTCTTTAAAATCTCCATCAGATGGGTTGGCTATCTCCTCATCACTTAGTTCTCTTTCTGGATTTTGCTGTATTCTTTCATTTGGGCCATATTTTTTTGTCTTGGTACACCTGTTATGTTGTAAGTGGGTGGGACCTTTGGTATGCACCCGGGCAGGGCAACCCTCCTTGCTGTGTTGTGGCGCTGCCTGTGGGGGAGAGGCCAGAGAGGGAACAACGCAGCTTGCTTGCTTGGCTCTAGCCCCACTTCACAATGAACTCTTGTATGAAACTGGAAGTTTCTCCCACCACGAAAACCCATGCTATAGTCCACAGTCAGCTCTAAATCTCAGTTTCCTGTTCAGCCCCGACTGCACAGTCTGCCACCTTGCTGCAGGTTCTCTCTGTCCACCCATCTTACTGGTCTGATTGGTCTGGTTGACTGTTTCTTTAATTCCTTGGCTGTCAGAGTTCCTTGCAGTTTGATTTTATGGCACTTAAGGTTGTTTATTGATTTGAGATTGGTTGTTATCCTCTTTTTGGTTGTGCGAGGAAGCAAAGGGTTTCTACCTATGCCTCCATCTTGGCTAGAACCCCCTGACTAATATTCTTAAGTGATTATTTGGATATTGTGTAAATAATAGACCATAGTTGGCAACAAGCTGAAGCAGAGAAGTCAGAATTAAAACACTACTGCAGAAATGCAAAACAAATCAATGGAGTATAGATCAGAGTGGAAAGAGGTGAGAAATGATCAGATTCTGAATATATTCCAAAGGTATAGTCAAAAGGATTTGCTAATGAATTACTTGTGGGATTAAAGGAAGAGGAATCATGGGTGACTCTAAGGATTTGAGTCTGAGCAAGTAGAATAATGGTGTTGTTATTTTTTGAGATGGAGATTATGTGGGTACTTAAGTTTGGGGAAAATGACTGTGATTTGGGTTTTGGACATGTTACATTTGAAATGCCCATTAGACATCCAAGTGGAGATATTGAGTAATAAAATAGATACAAAAGTCTGGGGTTCAGTGGAGAGGTCCAAGCTGGGGATTGAACTTTGGGAATCATCAGTATGTAGATGGCACTTAAAGTCAGAAGACTAGATGAAATTACCCACAGGGCAATGAATATAGATGGAAAAGTGAAGAGGTCCAAAACCCAAACTGGGAGGCTCTGAAAATTTAAGAGTTTGGTGATATAAGATGAAAGCAAAAGAAGTAGAGAATATATAGCTAATAAGATTAGCAGCAAATCAGAAAATTATTGTTTTAACCAAATGAAAAATGTATTTCAAGGGGGAATTCAAATAACATGGAAATCACTGACAATCTTGATGTGAGTGACTTCTATGTAAAGGCAAAACCTACCTGGAATGAATTTTAAGAGAAGATAGCTAAAGAGGAAAGTTGAGCCAAGAAACATGTTTTTTGGGTTTTTGTTTGTTTGATTTTAAGATGAGAAGAACAAGATTATTTTTGTAAGCTGTTGGCATTATTCTAATATCAAGAGGGTAAAAATACTGAAGCTAATGTAAAATGGAAGGTTAACTTTAGGAACATGGGCCATAATAACATAAAAAGAGGCTGAGTATATGAGCACAAATTTTAGTAGGTTGATTAAACAGGGTGGTAGGTGCTTGTGGAAGATCTCTTCTGATTACTTCCATCTTTCCCCCAATAAACTGAGAAGCAAGGTCATGAAGTAAGATTGAGGATGGGAGAGATGGTGACAGAGATTTGAGGAAGAGAAGAAACAACCATCTTGGAGAGTGAGAGAGTGAAAGGAGCAGGGAAATAGGAACAGCTTTTACAGGCTTCCTTAAGGGCATTTTATTAAGAATTTGTGTGTGTGTGTGTGTGTGTGTGTGTGTGTGTGTGTGTGTTTCCCCCCAGTGATATTCAGCTGCAGGAGCACAGATAAGGAGCAGAAAGAGAGTTAGAATTAATCAGCAATGCAATTTTGTTAAGCTGCTGCCATGACCAAAAAAAGGGAATGACAAAACAGTTGTGGATACATGCAAGTGTATGTCTTTTAATAATGGACTATGTATGGGATTTAAGCTGTATAAGGAGGGCAGTATGGGCTCAAGAGCAGTAAGAGAAAGTAAAATAGTGGCATGATCTAGTGACAGCCAAGGAGTGTTGTAGTGAGGGTTCTAGCGGTATTCAGTTGCAAAAATGTAAGTGATAGTGACAGGGGTCTGAGAGTGAGATGAAAGGGGGTCATTTGCCCAAAGAGGACATACAGATGGCCAGTGGACATATAAAAAGATGCTCAATGTTACTAATCATCAGAGAAGTGCAATTAAAACCATAATGAGATATCACCTCACACCTGTCAGAATGGCTATCATCCATAAATCAACAAACAACAAGTGCTGGTGAGGATGTGGAGAAAGAAGAACGCCTTTGCACTGTTGGTGGGAATGCAGGTTGGTACAGCCACTGTGGAAAGCAATATGGAGATACCTGAAAATTTTAAAAATGGATCGGCCTTTTGATTCAGCAATCCTTCTTCTGGGAACCGAAAACTAATTCAAAAGAACATGAACACCCCTATGTTCATTGCAGGATTATTTACAATCACCAAGATATAGAAGCAGCCCAAGTGTCCATCAATAGATGCATAGATAAAACAACTGTAGGACATTTATACAATGGAGTACTACTTGGCCATAAAAAAGAGAAAAATTTTACCCTTTACATCATCATGGATGAACCTAGAGAACATTATCCTAAGTTAAATAAACCAGTCAGGGTAAGACAAACACTATATGTTTTCACCCATATGTGGCATCTAATGAACAAACTGAACTAACAAACAAACTAGAGACAGATTCATGGAGAGCAGGATGACAGTTATGGGATGGTGTTTAGAGGTGGAGGGATTGAGCAAAAAAGAGAATGACTCATGGACATGGCAACAGCAGTATGGTGATTGTGGGGAGGAGGGGTGTATAAGGGGGATAAATGGAAAGAAAATACAATAAAAATTTTTTTAAAAAGAAGAAAAATGGATATGAGGGAATTAGAAGGATTGTCTATGTGGATATTAAACTTGTCAAGAATATAACAAGAATAGTATGGAGGATGATGGCAGTAATTCAAGCACTAAAATCTCAAAAAAAAACCCCTTTGTTTTGGGGGTTAAAGTGGGTGGAAGAGAATAAAAACTGCCATTTTGTTTTTGTTTTTGTAAGTCTAAATCTGTCTTGAAACTTTGAGGAATACTAGGACAGGCTTTATTCCTTCTCCTTATGCAGGCTTCCTTCTTCCCCCTACCCTGCTTCTCCAGGGGCAAGCTTTCCCTCTCTTCGACTCTCAGTTTCTTTACCTCTTACTTATTTATGTATTTATTTTGGGGGGGCATCACATCTCCTAAGATCCAACACTCTCTTCGCCTGTCCTCTATGATTTCTCTGCTTATATTCAACTCATTAGTGGGAAATATAATGAGGAAATGGAATTTGGGGAAGATCAAGACCAGAAAGAAGATTAGGGACAGAAATAAGAAGTATCAGAGAAAACCTGAGCTGATCTATTTAATTTGTGTCATCTCCTAACATCTTTTTTTGCTCCACTATCCACTAAGCTCTGTTCAGGCATGGTGATGGCACATTTACATCTCAGACATGGTGTAAAGTTGCATGCATGAGGTTCAATATCAAAGCATTACCGGAGTAGATACAAAATGCTCTATGATGTGCACAAATGGGTAGAGTAAATTTGATTATGCATTCTGCAAATGGACTCAGGGATCCTAAAATGGATGCCTTTCTACAAAATAGCAGCAATAATGATGATTATGATGGCATCTACTGCAATAACAACAAATGAAAAATCAGTTTCTTTCATGACTGAATTAAGACTTTAGACTTTTGACTGTAGCACGACACTGCTTAATTATCAGCAAAACCTATTATTATCTACCTTACCCATGGACTGCATAGCACAGAGCTTGCCAGTTAGCAGTTTTAAATATTTAGTGTATACACAGTGACCTTAATTGCAAAAGACTATTTTATGAGAAAACATGAGAGGTGGTCAAGTGACAGCTAATATACTTTTCTAAATACTGGGTATGGTGGGTTATAGACCTTTATATAAAAATAAAATATGGGAAAAACAAGGTATGTTTTAAATGTTATCTATTCTATAGCATAATTATAGATAAATGTTACATTCAATTTGTCTTTGATCCAAAAACTTTGACTCTATTCAGCTGATTTTACATTCTTTGGTAACAGCATGAAAACAAACTCAATAATAAATAAAGATCTAAACTCTCACACAGCACCTTTACAAGGTGTTTGGGTTTTTTAAAAATTATTTTTCAATAGCCAGAAATCTTTGTTCCTCCTGACATTAATGTTATTGCTTCTTTCTCATACATAAAAACTTTCTGACAACCCCATTAGTTTGATCTTTAAATAGCAGACTCTCTCATCAGACTTAATACTGAAAGAGAATTAGATTTTATTGATACTTATTTAGCAGATCTAGATGATTGGATATTGGTGCTGTTGTGTTAATAACTGTACAGTCCTCATGTTGGTGCATACAGATTTAGTGCACCAGGACCTCTTTACCAAGATTAAGGATCTTTAAATACATTGTATGAAAGATATGCTGATGCTCAGTGGCAAGGTTCAATTCAAATACAGAAGCTCTGCATCTTTTATGAGCATATCTATAAATGCTGCTGAAAATATAATCAGTAGACTACAGAAAATATAACCTAAAAATGTAATCTGTAAACTTCCTGAGCAACACCTGGGATCCAGCTGGAGATTCCCACCCAGATCTACTAAAACAAAACCTGCGTTTGCTCAGGATATCCAGGTAATTCACATGCACATTTAAATCTGAGAAGCTTTGATCTATGTGATTTACTTTGTAGGTAGGGAAGAATAAAAGAAGAATACAGGAAATCATGGAAAATACATTAATAACAATCATTCATTTACTCAACATGTATTCTTCAGGTACCTTGTATGGCCATTCCTTGTGCCAGGAGATAGAGACATGTCTATAAATAATTCAGACCATGCCAGTGTATGTGTAGGGGTTTCCAGCCCAGCACTATATCAAGTAGTACAGGACTGTAAAAGAACTGTAATTCATTTTGCCCAATATTTATGAGCAATTAGGACATGCACAAGTGCTATAAGAGCTACAATAGTTTATAAAGGTGTAGTTCCTACCTTCAAGGAGTTTATACATAGTGGCAAGACACATTCCTATCTCTTAACATAATTAAACCAACAAGATTTACATATGCAAAACAATTGGAGAATAATACAAATATAATGACATATGTGATGTAAATTATGAATGGAACAATCTAGTACTGGCATAAGAACAGACACATAGACCAATAGAACAGAATAGAGAGCCTGAAAATAAACCCATGTCAATATGGTCAGTTCATATTTGACAAAGAGGGTAGGAGCATAAAATGGAGTAAAAATAATCTCTTCAATAAATGGTGTTGGGAGATCTGTACAAATACATGCAAAAAAAAAAAAAAATGAAACTAGACCACTGACTTACTCCATACACCAAATAAACTCAAGATGGATAAAAGACTTAAATATAAGTTGTGACACCATAAAAGTCTTAGAGGAGAACATAGGCATGAACATCTAAAATATCCCATGTAGCAATATTTTCACTGATATATCTGCCAGGGCAAGGGGTATAAAGGAAAGAATAAATAAATAGGACTGCACCAAATTAACAAACTTCTGCATGGCTAAAGAAAACATCAACAAAATGGAAAGGGAACTGACCATATGGGAAAACATTACTGCCAATGATACCTTGGGCATTTTGACCTCCAAAATATGTAAAGCACTCACATGACTCCATTCCAGTAAGACAAATAGTCCAATTAAAAAATGGGCAAAGGATCTAAACAGACACTTACTTCTCTGAGGAGGACATACAGAGAGCCCAAAGACACATGAAAATACGTTCAACATCACTTGTCATTAGAGATATGCAAATTAAAATCACAATGAGATATCACTTCACACCAGTCAGAATGGCCATCATTAATAAGTCAACAGACAACAAGCGCTGGAAAGGTTGTGGAGAAAATAGAACCCTACTACACCATTGGTGGGAATGCAGACTGGAGCGACCACTGTAGAAAACAGTATGGAATTTCCTCAGAAAACTAAAAATGGAAATGCCCTTTGATCCAGTGATTCCACTGCTTGGATTATACCCTAAGGATCTTGAATCACCAATTCAAAAGAACCTATGCATCTCAATGTTCACAGCAGCATTATTCACAATAGCCAAGTGCTGAAAAGAGCCTAAGGGCCCATCAGTAAATGAATAGATAAAAAAAACTATGGTACATTTACACAATGGAATTCTATGCAGCAGAAAGAAAGAAGGAGCTCCTACCCTTCATGACAGCATGGATGGAACTGGAGAGCATTATGCTAATTGAAATAAACCAGGTGGTGAAAGACAAATACCATATGATCTCACCTATAAGTGGAACCTAATCAACCAAACAAATGGGCAAAATAGAACCAGAGATATGGAAATAAAGAACAAACTGACAGTAACCAGAGGGGATGGGGGTGGGGGTGATGGGGGAGAGAAGAGGAAGAGGCAAGACAAGAAACATGAATAGAGGACTCATGGGCACAGACAAAGGTGGGGATTGATAGGGGTGGGGCAGGGTTAAGAGCAATGGGGGGAAAAAGGCAGGATGACTGTAACTAAACAACAATAAAAAATAAATTAGGAATGCCCCATATTAGAATGGGGCATTGCAATTGCAATTAGAAGAGGAAAACCATAGTGTTTGAAGAACTGTTTGGATTAGGCTTCAGGATGAGACCTGAATGGCTGTTGAAAAATACAAGGAATATTCATGGTGGACTTCAGGAAATAAGCATTTTTTAATGGATGGTTTAGAAAATAAATGAAAAAAATAAAGCTAGATTTGGAAATGTAGGGGTCATTGAGTTTTTTTAAATAAGAATATATACACTTAGGCCCTGGCTGGTGTGGTTCAGTGAATTGGGCACTGACCCATGAACCGAGGTTGCCAATTCCATTCCTAGTCAGGGCATATGCCTAGGTTGTGGGCCAGGTCCCCAGTTGGGAGTGTGTGAGAGGTAATCCACTGATGTATCACTCACACATCGATGTTACTCTCACTCTCTTTATCCCTCCCTTCCCCTGTCTCTAAAAAGTAAATAAATAAAATCTTTTAAAAAATGAATATATGCCTTTAGATCTATTAGTAACCGAGATGCTTGTAGCCAGGTTATGGTTTAAGAGATCATCCTAAAGGAATCTAAAAAGGCCAATAGCCCCTTTGTATCTAGGGGCCCTGAAGGTGTCCAACCCACATCTCCAGGAGCAGGAAGGGCCAGTCTAGTGCAGATGTTTCAAGGTCAGAAAACCTGAGGATTTGCCATCGTGGTCCTCACTTCCTTTAATGGAAAGGGAACAAATAATTTTATTTCTGTTTCTGTTTCAGCAAGTGTATGATGATCCTCAGGCAGTGTTGCTTATTCTTCCATGCCATTCCCTGAAGAAATTTCACATACCCAACATGACTGCCTTTCATAGAGTCAGAAATCAAGACACTTGTCTGTCTGGTAGTTGTTTACAAAGTCTCACAAAGGGCCTACAACAACCATAAATCCTGAACTTTCTGGGATAATTCTGTTTTGAAATATTTTGTCACAAAATCTTCGTAAGTACATTTCTTCACTCAGTGTGATGAAGTGGAAAAAAATGAGCATTGAAACCAGATGAATGAATTCAAATCATCACATGATTCACCTGTTCTCTTTGAGCTTTAACTTCCCAGTCAGTAAAATAAAGATAATAGCTCCTACTTCATAGGAATTCTTGTAAAGATTATGGACAATGTATGTTAAACTTAGCACAGTACTACATAAGAAGTAAGTCCAAATAAAAAGTAGACTATATAGCCATATACAGCTACATTTAATGTATGTATACATATGTATTTTCCTCCTTAATCGCTTTATTTAGATTATAATTTTCCATTTAGTTGTGCTTGGTGCCCAATCACTTTCACTGAAGTCTCTATTCACTTTTAACACCCTTGTGTTCACCCCTTTTCATTCCGTACAATGAAATCTCTGATAGAAATCAAATCTGTCATGGAAAGGTCACATATGCCAAGAATGAAGGTAAAGAGGCCGATGGAACAGTATCTCTCCTCATCTCCTTCCCCATTACCATTTGTGCACCAAGGAAAAAAACTAAAGTCTAAGCATAATTACATTAGCTCCATTCTTTCTCTACCTCTCCCTTTTATGGGGCATGAGAATGCAACTATACTTATGACAGGTGCTCTGTATATTGAACAAATGACTAAATAATAATACAATCTTCATTTACTAATTCACATAGCAAATCTGGTCTCCAACTGTGTGTCAATCACTGTAATATGCCCATCATGGCAAAAGAAAAAATTAAATACCTTTGGAAAACTCGCATTCCAAAAGAATAAAATTTAAATTCTGTTAAAAGAATCCTAAGTGAGAGAGACTGACAATTACAATACAATATGGTAATACCTATAAGAGAAATGTATAATTAAGTTAATTCTAGCTGCTATATTTTTTAAAAAAATGCATAATGGTTCAAATATAATAAACATTTCTCATTCATATGAAGTCTGAAATGAGTGACTGGATAGTGTGTGAATTCTTTTCCAGGAGATGATTTAGGGCCCAAGTTCCTTCCTCCTCCTAGGCTAGTCTGTCTCCTTGGTCTAGTGGTTACCTGCAGAAGGAGAAATAATTGGAAGAGGCATGAATATCACTACTGCTCATAATCCACAGGCCATAACTCAGTTAAATGGCCATACTCACTACAAGGGAAGCTGGGAAATGTAGTTATGTTCTATGCTCAGGAACAGAGGTGTCATTTGATTGTTAGTTAGCCAGACTCTGCCATATTTTGTAAGTTCAGAGTGCTATTGGATCATGACTTACAGAATTGCATAAAACCTTTAAAGTCCTTCCAGGAGTTAGAATGAAAGTGGGATGGGTTGGGAAGTATCATAAGATTAATTTCATTCCAAAAAGATATATCAAGTACTTACATCCTTCTAGTCATGAAACAACCAGAATCAGTTTCTGCCTTCAGGTAATTTATAATTTGGTGACAGATTCATCAATGTCCTCACACTCTTAGACATGTCCATACTCTTCTTACATATGTTCACACTCTTACATGTGATTACTTATATGTTCTCAAATGATATTATAGCTAAATTTTTATATACTTGAAAGAAATAAGCACTAATGAAACTGATGAATTACATATACTGTTTTCTGCATATTGGGGGAAAAAAACTTTCTCATGCAAAATGGTTACTCAGGAGACCCGCCTTGCACATTTTGTATCTAAATGTAAAATCAAAAACAAAATACTAAAGCAAATTTCACATTTTCTATCATATGTAGGTGCATATAATTTGTTAACTTGCCCTGTAACAAATACACATAAATAGATTTAAAATCTAACAAATGTAGACTGAAATTTATGCCAGCTCTACTTGGTTAGGACTCATGAGTTCACTTGCCTTGGAAGTGTGTTTTAACCACTTCACTACTACCCACTTTTCCCCTAGCTTCTGTCTCTTTTGCTCTTTTCTGCCCTTGCATCTTCCTCCCCGCAGGAAAGCACTCATGCTATTCTGACACCTGGAATATGTGTCTAGAGAAACCGAGAGTGACTAAAAGACTGCGATCTAAAAAGACAGCATAACCAAGTATAACAGGAGATGGCTTAGAATTTATAATTAGTCTGTTTCCACTTTCTTCACAAGACTGTTGAAATTCCTTTCAGGGGTATCCTGAATGCCTTGAAATTGAATGTCATTGAGGGATTTTTTTTGCCCTCTCTTGTTTCCTTGGCAACAGGATAGTGATACTGCAGCTGAAATCCACTGTCCCACTGGAGATACTGGTGTGGGCAGGTTGCAAACAACTGGTAGTGCCTATGATGGACACTGAACTTGCCCAAATCTTTTCATTCCATTCCTTCTATATGCATTATACAGAAAAATCAACCTAATAGAAAAGTGACTTTACAATATAATTTTTGGCATGACTATCAGCTCTTCAAAATAACTTACCTTTTTGCACATAAAACTTAACGCTGAGTCTTGAAATGTAGAAGAGTCACATAATTGTATACATCAATTCAGTGGCAGAGTAATAGATTGAAACAAATTGTTTTGTGTTAATATAAAGTCTGAGAGAAGTGGACAGGGGATCAAGGGTCAGCACCTTTTCCTCTGGATTTATGTCAGGCATATGGTCCTCCATGGGCAGCCACATCCAAAAGCCATTCTCCATCCCTTGAATGTTCTGAAACAGGTCATGCATGTGATGTGTGGAGACAGCATAGAAGAACTGTAAATGGATATCATCTGTGTTCTCTGGAAAATAGGGGAAGGGAGCAACTAGAGAAAAAAGGTCAGCTGGGATGGGAATAGCACTTAGGGACAGCATGTAAGATGGCTAGAGGGATGTATTATTCGATCACATAACTGAAACCTATGTAATTTTATTAACCAATGTCACCCCAATAAATTCAATCTATAAAAAGATGGCTAGAGGGACAGACAGACATGGCTACTGGAGTCTCTGATGGACAAGGCAGCTCGGGTATAGATGGACTAACTACCAAGATAGCCTGGCCTAGACACTCAAGGACCAGTGAACAAAGACTCTGTGTAAAAATGGTAAATTACAGGGAGGTAATTAATAAAAGGGAGAGTCAGATAACAAAACCATAAGGTTTGTGCAACAGGTAAGCAGAGAAAACGGAGGGGACATTTACAGTTGAATTTAATTAAAAAGTAGAGTTTAGAATGGGATTGATTTTTTCCTTTAAATAATTGAATCTAATCAACTGCTGAATTTATATTGAAAATAGACCCAAGGAAAAAGAAACGGAGAAAGAGAATGTGTTTAACCTTAAAAGTATACAGAGGAAAGGAATGTTGAGAAAACACAATGAGGGTGTTAGGTGGTATCTAAGAGACAGATGGGTAAGATTATGTAAAGGAAAAATAGTAAAAGAAAAGATGAAATCAGATGGACAAGAATATTTGTTATAAACTGTCAAAGGAAAGAGAATAACTACTATGGTCTATTCAATTTAAGAAAAATACACTAAACATATAACAAACATATTTAGTAAACATGTATTGTAGTTATTATGAAGCATGCTAAGAAGTATTATTAAAAATTACAATTTTTTCATTGCCTACATTGTTGCTTATGAATATTTGCGGGGATAAGTTTCTTAGAAAGTCTGGAAAAATGTGCAGGTAACTTGGTTTCTTGCTTTGTTTTGTTTTGTTTTCCTCCCAGTGCTGGTAGTCAGTCTAGGTTCTAAATATCTTGGGAAAAGACATCTTTTACCATATTATTTTTAAATAACACGCTCACTGACCTAACCTTTTGCTGCCTCCATTGACATAAGTGGCACAGCCAAAATTAGTAAACACCACTGTCTGCTTTCAAGTTAAGGCAGAGCAAGCAGTGTAGGCATATGAAGAATAAAAAGAAAGAACCATCAAGAATTCCACACTGATGCACTTCACAGTTAATTGCACTGGCTTTGGACTCAGATTGCCTACACTGGAATCACTAAAACAATAATCTAGCTTTTAACAGCTGTGTAACATTGAGGGAGATAATTAATTAATCTGGCACCAGCATTTCTATCACTACAATGGCCATAATAGTAATAATAATAACTATGTAATAAATCTATTCTTGGATTAAATCAGGAAATGCATGTAAAGCTTTTAACACAGTTCTTGGCACATAAAGAAACCTTAGCTATTACATTTTATGATGGTAAACATACTTGACTAATGAAACTAATTGTGAAACCCAAATTCTCTATTAAGTTTAACATCTGGATTGGGCAGTTCTGTTGAACAAAATGGAGTAAGTGCCTCATTTCCAATTCTTCATCTGATAGAACCTCTGATTCTACCTTATATGTACAACTGGGCTTGCTAATGCCTTCAAAATCAGTCAATTCATTATTCATATTAAAATGTTAGGCAATGATAGACAAATTATTCTTCTTCTAGCCTCCTTTGGATATTTCCCTTTTAAAAATAGTATTTGAATTTACTTAATTCAGTGAATTTAAGTTATGCTAGATTTAGAAAAGCTCAATCTTTTTAATCAAATGATTCATTACACATATTCACTGACAATTTTCAAATCATCACTTTAAAATGCTGCCTCTGATTCTCTCTCTCTCTCTCCCCCCAATATGGATTTTTGGAAATGAAAAGAGAATACAGCAAAATTCATCATGGGCAAGTGTCATTTAATGCAGAGCAGAGGTCAGACATTTGATAAAATCTGGGTAAATATTCTAGGTCACGCTGGCATCATTAGCAGCAGCAGCAGAGCATGAGATAGAAAGCAGGATATTTGAACCAGGAGAGGAAGACAGAACCCATGAGACAGTGAACAGACCAAAAGAACAGGGATGATTCTACAGGGGGATGGAAACGGACACGACTAGCAGTGAGTGATGAGGGAGAATGGACGTCCCCTACCAGAAAAAAAGGGCAGTGCATAAAGATAGCTTGTGAGTTAAAGGGATCAAAACCAGAATCCAGACAGACAGGCAAGTATGAGGAGCCCACCAAGAAGCAGGCTCAGAGGTGGGCCAGGAAGCCAAGTTGACAAGGAGCAACATCAAAAATAGGTCCAGCAACCAGAGAACCATTAGTCTCTTGGTTCTGCAGAGGGTTCTGCTCTACCCAGGAATTTCTGAGAAGTTTTGGTTGGGAAAGATATTCATTGTGGACTGTCCAGAACCGGTAAGTTCCAGGAGAGAGGTCAGTTACCCCACTGAAAAGATGGAAAGAAGTGGTAACAGCTCAAGATTGAAGCTTAGTCCAGACTGGTTGGATGAGCTAAATTCAGATAAATCCCCAACATCAGAAGAAATTCAAGGCTGTAGCTTTGGATCACATGTCACAGACAGCCTGTATTTAGAAATTATTTCTGTGAGGGAAATTTTAATCTATTTTTTCTCCAGGATTCTCTCTACCTTCAGGCAAAATACTGCCTTAAATGTCCACTGTATTTTCAAGCTTGTATTTTTCAATCCAAAGGAGTTTCTGGGGGGAAGGGATGCTTATTAATCAGAATTTCAGGGAGCCAATGTGGGCCATATACATGGCTGCGAGGAGTGAAACCAAACTTAATCTTGCAGGAGGGCACTGGGCCACAGCTAACAGGGACTGAGAGACTATTTTTTTCATTGACTTTCACTTCAAATGGCAAGGTGAGCATGTCTTATGTGGAAGGGACTTTGTGAAGGAAGCTGAAAAGAAGTAAGGGTAGGATGTGGTCCCAAAGGCAAAATCCCTGATGTGAAATAGTGGAACAAAAAAGCTGGGAAGTGGTTTGGAGATGCCTGGAATAGTTTAATCACATGTGAAATTTTTTTGTTAGACTTTAACAAATGCAAATTTTTTATTGAATCCTTTTAGTGAATTTTAGTTCTTTGGCATACTACGCTTCACTTTAAGCTCATTCAGCAAAATTTGTTTGTTTTGGCATTTTTGCATTATGTTCAAGTTTAAAATTTAAGTTATGATTTTTTTCTAAACCTTGAGAGAATTAAGAGTTGAAGTAATTTTCTGTCTTATAAGAAGGAGGAAATTGGTGCTTTAAGGAAAACTGGTCCATTTAGTCTACAAAAGCCACCTGAGTAACTCTGCAGTTACAGAAATGCAAAACAAGGATTTATGTGTTGTTCTTAAAAAAGAAAAAAAGAAAAGAAAAATCTGCGAAGGAAGCAGATCTTGTCAGTGATAGAGAAACCAAGGATTCAGTTCGGTGATGTGAATTATAATGCAGGTCTGGGTCACAAAAATGTTGCTTCAAATGAGGCTGCTGTGTGGTTAGGCCGGGATGGGGTCAGGAGGGTGTTGATTTTCTCTATAGGGATTTAGCCTACATCTTGTCTATAAATTCTTGCTTATATTTCTGGTGAATGTGTGTATGTGTAAATACATATGTGTGTGTTCTTGGATCTTCAAGAAGCTGAGCTGAGTCCTAGAAGCATAAGAACTCCAGGTTGAATTTTCCCTTCTTACAGTAAAAACAATTTTAAGGAGGTTAATTATAGCTCACCAGTAGAAATTCCATCTAGATTGTACTCTTGATGACCTATATTTTGAGTAATTTGAAAGTGATAAAAAGAGTTGCCAGTAATTCCACTAGTAGATATATGCCAAAGAGAAATGAAAACACGGCAAAAAAAAATGTGCCACATGAAATCTTATACATGAAGTTTCATATTTGGACTATTCATAATAGTCCAAAAGTGGAAACAATTCAAATGTTTATCAGGTGATAAATGAATAAACAAAGTGTGGTATAACCATTCTATACAATGTATTGACAATAAAAAATAATAAATTTCTCAAAATGTGATAATAATAGAGTATAATTTTTAAGACAGGCCTACTAATGAAAAGAATGGGACTCTGTTTGGGGTAATATTTGGCTTAATTGGGGTTCAGAGACAGCGTTACCTTTCATCAAAATGAATTGCAGATGTTCATTTCTTAATAGTAATCTTTAATAAAATTGTACATATCTCATATTAAAAAATGAATTTCTAATATACACTACAACATGGATGAACCTTGAAAACACTATGCTAAGAGAAATAAGCCCCATGTTTTCATTTATGTGAGATGTTCAGAATGAGCAAACCTACAGAGACAGAGTAGAGATAGTGGTTTCCAGGGAGTGCAGGGGGAGTTGAGCAGAAATGGGGGGTTACTTCTAATGGATATGAGATTTTTAAGGGTGATGAAAATTCTAGAACTAAATTACAGTGATAGTTGTGCAACACAGAGAATATATTCAAATCCACTGGACCACACCCTTCAAGTGAGTGAAACATAAGGTATATAAATTAAATCACAATTAAAAAAACACTCTGAATGACTCAGAGTTTAAGCAATTTACTCCTCTTGGACATAAACCTATATGAGGTACTAGGTAGCAATATGAGCTCAGGAAACAGATGGCTTGGACTCAAATACCAGCTCTGCCATTTAACAGCTGCATGATCTTTGACAAATTACTTAGCAACTTTGTACCTCAATTTCCTTGTCTATAAAATGGGGAAAATAATTGTACATATCTCTTAAGAGTGTCTTGAGTTTTAGATGAATTTATAATGTAAGTACTTAGAACAGTGCCTGACAGCGCAATATAAACACTTGTCATTATTATCATTGTCACTCTTACTGAAGTGTTGCTGTGTTGAGACTTGAAAGCAGGGTCATATCCTGGTCAGTAGGAAGTCATATTTCATTTATAGGAAGTGATTATTCCCATTGGCAATCACCTTTGTAAGTCACTGACTTTTGAGTACGTTATAAGATTTGGGAAAGTAGAATTTAACATCTCACCAATATCCAGCTTCTTCTCTCTGGGTCTATGTCTGTTGACCCCTGAATTCTAGGACTGTAGACTTGAGCAGATTCCTGGTGATGGAGTTATGTCAATCTCTGCCTCAAAGAATGGCTTGGAATGAGTCAGGAAGCCATGTAGCTAGTCAAGGAAATTTATAAGGAACTTGTGACTATGCACCTGACCCTTGAGCTCTGAGAGCAGCCGCATCTGGGAGCAGTCAGAGGTAACTTCATTGACAATGATTTACTTCTGCCAACCAGGAATTTCAACAAAGTCCTATTGAAAGGCACAGCCTGGACTCAACTAGGTTGTGGGGATTGAAGAAAAGGGTGCACTCCATATTTTCAATAGAGGAGGACAGCCTCTGACTCCATCCCCATTCCACCCCAAGGCTAGTAGAGTTACAAATTCACTGGAGAGGTCAGAAGTCTCAGAAACAGAGGAGAAAATCAGCAGAAGTGCAATCAGTGGTCATTAGGTGCAGTGGAGATCAGTGAACCCAGAATGCAGATATCCTGGGAAAAGGCAAAAGTCCAGACTAACAGAGGAGCCCCGAAAGTCCCTGGAGAGGGTCAGAGGAGGTAGGTGAGGGCTGACGTCCTACTGCAATGGCAGGTGTGATTTAGAACCATTAAATTTGGGGTACTTGGGTTATTGTAATCTCATACATTCAATGAAGTTCAACGTCAAACAATACTTATGAAGTGTAATATTCATGACATATGAGATAGGAACATTCTAAAACTCAGAAGTTGGATTAGGGCAAAGGTTTCCAAAATTAGCCCCAAATCATTTTTCATGAGCAGAAAACTTCTTGTATCTCTCAGGGTTCTGTCTACCCCCCAACTTCTCTATTTACCTTCATTGCTGTTTTATTTACACTATTTTATGACTGTTTGTCATTCTCAAATATGGGATTATAGGCTTTTGAGGACAGACGGGGATTTATTTATTTTCCATTTTATTTATTACTCTCTGGGTCACTATTCATTAACTGAGTTCCTCACTTACTTTAAGCACCCAGGAAGTACTTTCTGAATGAATGAACCACCAGTTAAGGACAATTTATATGCGGAAATCTTATTAGACTGCAGTCAGCCTTTAGTGGTGAGATGGCATCCAGACGTATTTCTTTTGTTCTTTTTGTTCTCAAGAGACCTGCTGAGCTGCACACTTTGATGCTTTCATGCAGGTCAGCCCCTACCTTTTATGATGCATTCTCTTCCCATTTTCTGCTCCTTTGTTTCCACTGAAGCTCCTGCTATGCTACCAAGAACTTTTCAGTTATGCTTAGAGCTCATTTAAAAAACTCCCTCCACATCTTTGCTTAAGTAATTCTGGAACTTTTACCTCTGAGATTGCTCTGTCTTAATCCCATTGGCTGGTGTGTTTCGACCATTCAAGGCCAGGCAAGTCCATGGTATTCGTGCAGACAGAAGAATATCCACAGAGCCGATGGGATGTCTGGCATGTCTTTATTCATGGATGGGTGAGCCACACATGCTGCAAGCTGCATGTTGATCTGCATGTCTCATGTCATGTCTCTTGCTCCCCAGCATGTCACCCATCATGGCACCTGTCCTCTTGTATGTTTCTCCTATCATCATCCCCCCTGGAAGGGAGTCCCTACCTGTTTAGAGGGGAACAAAGCAGGCATGATTCCAGAAATTACATAACATAACATAATTCTGTGCATGCGATCCCACTTCATGTTATGGAACAGTTTATCAGACCCAGTCTCAAGGCCATGAGAACACTCATTATCAGGCCCCTCCAAGGCTATGGGAACACTGCTTCCCTTAGTTACCCAGACACCTGGGTGAGGAAGCCAGACTGCCTCCATTTACCCTACAGCTGGCTACTCTTTTTTCAACTGACATTAAAATGTTGGTGGTTCTAGAATTAGACCATTTATTCTTTTCTTTTTTATTCTGTATCTGCTCTTCTTAGGTGATCTGGGGCCATTAAGAATTGAGTGAATATCAGGGAGCCAGTGTGGTTAAGTT
Organism: Tonatia bakeri; assembly: GCA_004024845.1. NCBI lineage: Eukaryota > Metazoa > Chordata > Mammalia > Chiroptera > Phyllostomidae > Tonatia > Tonatia bakeri. Next base: position 192,237 of record PVIA01001321.1, on the reverse strand, counting down.
GGGAAGGAGACTGGGAAAGGATATTAATGCCATAATACGGAGTCTGAATTTATTTATTTATTTCCAAGGCAGGGTGATGGATTTACATTTTTTAAGCAAAGAAGCCACACAATAAAAGCTCAAATTCTGAAAAATAATTTGTGATGTGTTTTAAATGGGCTGGTGCTAGAATTTGTCAAGGAGATCAGGTGATGCAAACTGACCACGGGAAATGGCAGTGGGTGTAGGGTTGGGGAGATACATTTAAGACATTTCCAAGGAATAATGTATAAGATTTAGTGATCTACTGGATATGGGAGAGAAGAGAAAAGAAGTAAAAATGACTGGAGTTTCTGGCTTGGGTAATGCGCAAATGATGATAATGTACTAGCAAGGAGGTAATAGAAGAGGACAGAATAATTAGCCGTGATCTGGCTAGGTGATATTATTGAAATAAATAATGTCTCTAGGTCTCCTGTGGTCAGTGCCTCACACGGTGGGGTGGCAGCTAATCAGTTTAATTGGTACAAGTGTAGGCAGGGCCTCAGGTAACAGATGAAAGAAATATACCAAGTGACAACATTTTCATCAAGGCATCATAGCTTCTTCCATATAAATCAGGATTACCACAAAGACAAAGCTGAATAGAACTAACATGAAAATCAAAATCTTAGTGTAAGTCCAAGGCACTTATCGGCTCTGGAATATTGAGTATTTAACTTCATTAAGCCTTATTTTTATAATCTATAAAATGAAAAAATAATACTTACCTTAGAGGGTGGTAACAGTGACTAAATAAAAACATACGAGACATTGTTAAATGAATAAATGTATTCAAAAGCCGGTGGTATACTTTCAGGCAAGAACATTTAGTGTGCCCCCCACCCCCCACCACACACGCAGATCTTCATCCGTGTATGTGCCGCTGTTCCTAATAAGGAGTTTTATTTCTTTTTTCTAAAAGTTCCAATACCTATGAAAATATGAATGTTCCAAAGACTAATAATAATAATTAACAATAAAATTTAAACTCTAATGAATGCTTATTATGGAGACAAGCTGTGCTAAGTATTTTGTGTGCCTTCTCGTATTTACTCATTACAATGCACTTTTCAGGGAAACACTATTATTAACTCCATTATATAGCTGAGGAAACTGAGGCTCAGAGAGGCCATACAAGTTGTCCAAGGTCAAACAGCTCATAAGAGGAAGAGCAGGGTTCAAATGAAGGTCTGTATACCCCAAAACCTCACTTGTTACACCGCATCAAGAACTTTCCAATTCTCCTCAAATTGGTCTTATATGCTTTAGAAAAAAATTTAAGGAGTATTTAAGGATTGAAGAAAATTTACTTCTTCAGAGCTGAGGATACTGATGTTGAAGTTAGACTGAAGAAATATTAGCAAGAAAATATTTGTAGAACTGAAAGGAAGAGGAGAAACCAGAGCCCTGTTGAATATCAGTGTTCTTCATGGTTTTACTGTGAACCAGTCTTGCAGGTTGAGATTATGTAGACTAGGATACTTATGGATTTCTTTTTACTGCCTTTCTCCAGAGATTTAGGATACCTGACATGACTTTGATATGGCCATCTTTAAAGCATTTCTCTGACCCAGAGCCAGCAAATGAAATCCTTAGAGTTTCCTTTAGAAAAAAAAAAAATTAATCCCCAACTGAGGACATTTATTTTTTCATTGCTTTCAGAGAGATAGGAAGGGAGGGAGGAAGAGGGAGACAGAGACAGAGAGATAAAGAGACAGAAAGAGAGAGAGAGAGAAAGAGAGACATTGATTAGTTGCCTTCCATTCTTGTCTGGACCAGGGATTGAACCCATCTCCTAGGTATGTGCCCTGACTGGGAATTGAACCTGCAACCTTTTGGTAATGGGATGATGCTCCAACCAACTGAGCCACACCAGCCAGGGTTGAAAATGATTTTGATATGTGTCATGTAATATTGGAAATTGAAGGTAATAGGTAGAGTTAAATGAAATTATGGCAAATTTTTGAAATGTGCAACTATTTTATGTATATATATCTTATAATTATAACTTTATATAATTAAACATAATATATAATATCTATTTAATATCTATTTATTTTACCTATAATTTTCAGTATTCCCAAGTAGGCCCCTTAGTAACAGAGTAATTTGAACACACCAAAGAATCTGCAGGCCTCACTCTAGAGATGAATAAACTTATACAACCACATACAGAAAGAAAGCAATTGTGACTGAAAGTAGGGAAATGAAATTGTACCCTGAGTATTTTGGCTAAAGGAAATGTGAACAAGAGAAGAAAAGTTTGGGGGTGGAGCCAGAGGTGCACAAGGTTCAGTGGACTCTAATTGAACAGGGTGATGGGATGAGCAGGTGAGGAGATTCACTCCATCCTTGTCTGTACTTCAGCATATTTGTTCCTCATAACAGTGGTTCCCAGCAGCATCATTTTCTGGAGACCTTTTGAAAATTTCAGATTCTTGGGCAGTGCCCATGGCTTGGTGAACCTGATGAGATCAAGTTTTTTCTTATTTGTGCATCATTGAGTAATTAGAGCATATAGGAGCTGAGAAGGCCATTGTATTTTCTGAATATGAAAAAAATGCTCTTGTTATATTGCAAGTGGTGAGCCTACTTGCTAGAGACTTGAACCTGCTATTAACTTGCATTGGAATGTGTGGCAGATTTGAGTTACAGTTTTTAATTTGTTCTATCTCTAAAATCAAGACACATAATGCTCATTCCTATGACCATGGAAGAGTAAAAGCAATTTGTCCATCTTGGTAGAAATAAACAACACAAATACAACATAAGTATAACATTTTATTTAGGCAAAACAAGGAGATACGCCATGTTTTGCCTACTTTCACTGGTTTGCAGACTATGTACCTGAAAGGGCAAGATGTGGACTTAAGTAAAATACCTCTTTCACAGTGTTTTTAAAAATATCCATGGGGTCCCTGCATCAGTTCTCTGAAGGGAGTGGGAATGCTTATTTAAAATGCAAGCTCTTGGGCCCCACTCTACACCAATTAAATCATACTTTCTGAGTTACAGGGCTTGGGCATCTGGTTGTTTACAAGCTCCACAGGAGATTTTTATGCCGAATGAAGCTTAAGAACAATTGCTTTGGACTGTAAGTTCTCTGACACAGTCATCATTATAGCCTTTTTGTGTATTGAATAGGTGGTCAGAAAATAACGAATAAATGAAGGCATAAAGAAAGAAATTGTTTCATCCTTGATCCTTCTAGCAGCATCTTTTCATAATCAGAGGATTTGATAGACTGTATACGATGGGTGAGGAAAACTTTAAACAGTACCTTTTTATGAGGAGGGAGCTTTACATACAGAAAATGACCCTTTTAAAATGATCCAGCAAAATGCCCTGGCTGGTGTGGCTCAGTGTATTGAACACTGCCTTGTGAACCAAAGGGTCACCAAAGGGTCACCAAAGGGTTGCAGGTTTGATTCCGAGTCAGGGCACATGCCTGGGCTGTGGGCCAGGTCCCTGGTGGTGGGCATGTGAGAGGTGAGAGGCAACCCACATTGATGTTTCTCTCCCTCTCTTTCTTCCTCCCTCCCCCTCTTTCTAAAAATAAATAAATAAAATCTTTTTAAAAAATGATCCAGAAAGACTTCTAAGAAAAGCCTCTAGGGAACTAATTAAAGAGCCAGAGGCAGACATGCAGCTGAATTAGGTCTTTGGTAAATCACTGAACTCAAGGATGAAAATGGTAGACCAGGAATGGCCATGCTAAACCTCAGGACTGGGAAGATATATACTGATAGCAAACGGTCAGACAATAGATTATTGTGAATAAACTGGTAGCTAGAAGGGACAAGGCAGCCATACATGAAGCTACTAGAAAGCAGTAAGTTTCTCTCCAGAGCAAGAAGGAAACTGGAACTTGAGACACTTCTGAGTCTATGTTTAGGTAGATGAAGAGTAGAGGGTGTTATGGGGGTTAATAACAAGCCCCTCCCCCAAGATGTACCTCTGTGGTATGCAGATTGTTTTGAACTAAAGGCAACTTTAGCCTTGGCTCAAGAGAAACTTCTGCCCCTCCCTTAACCACCTAGAATTAGGGGCCTTGCCCATTATAAGAGATGATCAGAGATAACTTATTTTGACATGAATAGAGCAAAACAAACTTCTATTCACTAAGTGTATGCTTCTCTTATCATCCTGAAATTACCCTTGGAAGTTCCCAAAGCACCTTACCAGTCTCTAAGTCAGGATGTCTTCTATACCTATTTCTCTTCCCATCTCTGAAATCTCCTGCATGTGGAGTCTCTGATTCTCGAAAGTATGTGGGGTTTCCATACATATGCATGTATGAAATTTGGTTATTTTTTTGTTAACCTGCCTCATGTCTACTTGATTATTAGACCAGCCAGAAGAACCTTGAGGGAGGAAAAAGTTTGTTCCTCCCTTCAATGTTAATGGAATGGAAGAACTGTAAAATTCAACACTGTTGGCTTCCTAGTTTTTAAAAAAGGACTTTCGCAGTTGGTGAATTCGTTCCCTTTGAAACACCCGAGGCTTCTACAAGGCAAGGTGAAAACAGGCCTTCTTGAAGAGTTAATTGTTGCAAATTACTTCTTATAATGATCATATAATTATATTTTCTGTTCAAATGTTATTTGTTTAAGCCACATGGTAGTGTAACTCCTAGTCAACTATGTCCCATGCTGTTATCCCACATGCCCCCACATGCTTTCATATGTGTATTTTCCAAATAAAGGATTCCTTTCTTTTCCAGCTTTTAGTTGGGTAGAGCCTTCAGACAAAACAATTTAGCAAGAACTTAGGAGATTTTTGCAACAGTTAGTAATGTAAAGACTAAAACTTCACAGGACAAGAATGGTGCAGATGGCAGGGGACATGTGACAGTTTCATTGGGCATATTGCTTCATCCACAGCTTCACACAACATTGCAGGAGCCCATCCGGGGTGAATGATGAAATTACTCTTTAAAAGGCACTAGAGTCTCAGCTTCCTTCATCTGCAAGCTAATGGACTATTCTTGACCTCAGTTCTCTAAAAACTCTTGAATAGCATGAAAGAAACCCTAGAAAAGGGTAGGGCTTCCCCAGAATTCCTTTAAGATGCAAACAGCCTGGCCCAATCCTGCAGAAACCACACAGATCACAGCCATTTACTGCCAAGTAAAGCAGCTAATCCCTGTAATTAGAAAGGCCAATTAAAGAACTCAAAGAGAAAGGGTGAATCCCTCATTTATGGAAGATAAAGGGTGTCTTTTTTCTTTAGAACATTAATCATCTCTGTGGTATTGTCCCAGGATAAGTACTCTCAGGACCACTTCTGACCAGCACTGTGACAGAGAATGAGTCATCTAGAGGCCGACACAACCTGAGCCAGAGGGCTATCCAAATCCACTGGAGGTGGGCTCTTTTTTCATTTCTCTACTTATTTAGGGCTCAAAAATTTTTGCTGGGTCTTTAGAATAAATAGCTCACATGAGTCATGGTTTTCCTGTAGATGGAAGGGTAGTAGATGAGAAAAAGGAGAATGAGTTAAGCAAACTATTACCTCTGTCAGTGAGTCATATAAAGACCTGGATAGCTAAGCCAACATAGGTAAGTGGATGCGTCAACTTGTGATGCAGCTTCTTAACTAACATTCCTGAATTAGAACTTAAGAAGGTCCTTCTTATCAAATCCATTTAAGGCTCTTAAACGGGGGAAAAATACTAAATTGTCTTATGAGGGATATCAAAGAAAATGTATTTGAGAAACTAGAATGATGCTGACTTCTGTCTTTGATCTAATAACCCTTTTTATTAGCTAACATTTATTGAGCCATTTACTGGGTACCGAGCAATGGTCTATGTACTTTCCCTGAATTTTCTCATTTTATTCTCACAATGATTTTTTTGAGGTAGGTATGACTCTTATTTCCCTTCAATGAAGTAGAAAACTGAGGCCTAGAGAGGCTAAGTAATTCGGCTATGGGTACAAACCCAGTAAGCAGCAGAGACAAGACAGGCACCCTGGCACTCAGGCCCCCAGCAGGCCCTCCCATTTAGTTAATACACTATGCCATCCTTGCTGAGATTGTCTTTGCAAAGTGGTTATTAACTGTAAAGGTATCCATACATAAAATATTCTTATTATTAAATTCCATTTGGTTATCTGATTCACCAAGATGATACAATAGACCTATTAATATTTAAACACATGAGAAAACATGGAAAAATCAACATATTTCTACTGATAACATATTTTCTTTAAGCTCAATCATTGAGGAATAGATCTGGCTGTGATTTTTTTTCTCATTTTTCATGCATCTGTAAAAAACAAAATAGATTAACTTGACTTTGTCCCCTATACATTTATTGTGACCTAGTAAAAATAAAAGGATGTATAGTTAAGGATAGCAAGAGAGAAAAAGCAAAGCAATTAATAACATTATTTAATGCTTTCTCTAAATCATTTGAATGATTCTACATGAAGTCATAATGATAGGCTCTTTTTTGAGACAAATTGCTTGTTTTCCTAATTCTAAGATGCAAATTTTTTACATCTTAATGTTTTTAAAACTGCTAGATGTCTTATAATCAATGTGAATATTTAATGTAGAATTCTCTATCCACCTTCCAGCCTCCAAAAAGCCAATATTAAATCTATGGTTCATCTTAAAATAGAAGAAATATATAGTACTTTGCATTCTTGTTAATATTTACAACAATAAGTTAGCCAGTACAGATTGTCCACTATTTTGCTTTGTGAATACAGGTAGCTTTGCTCAAACTGTCACTTTAGATATGACAGAACAAACACTGAATATCTTTTAAAGCCTGTATTTTAAAATCTAATTGTATGCCCATGTTTGGGATTCTAAGTACCATTCCTCCACCAAAAGGAATACTGTTGATTCCAGTACTGGAGCAGAGAAAATCCAGGGTGAGTTTAGAATATCTTGCTATGCTACAAAATAAAGAAATTATAAAAAATTATGAGGACATGTCAAATGGATACAAGGGCCTTGTGTCACCAAATCTGTGAAAACTTTGAAATGGATAAATACAGTAATTCATTACAACCCATTAAATAAAATAAGAACCCATGAGTCCATATTGATAATAAATAAATTAATTAATTAATGGAAGGAGAAGCTCTTGTTTCAATAGAACATTACAGAGACTTCTGGCCAAGATGGAAGCATAGGTAGATGCATTCTGCCTCCTCGCACAAACAAAAGAAGGACAACAACAAATTTAAAAACAAAAAATAACCAGAACTGTCAGAAGATTGAATTGTATGGAAGTTTGACACCCAAGGAGTTAAGTAAGAAATATTCATCCAGAAAAGTAGGAGGGGTGAAGACAGGCAGCTGGGGCAGAGAGGACCCTCAGCAAGGCAGTGCCTGGAGGACCCGGGTGGGCAAGGCTATGGCTAGCAGACAGGGCAAGGTGGTGGCTGGCATAGTGGGCAGTCCCACATTAGCATGCAGATAAACTGGGAGGAACAACTGGGGAAAGAAACAGTACATGTGACCCAGGGTTCCAGCACTGGGAAAAGAAAGCCTCAAAACTTCTGGCTGTAGAAACCTATGGGGGTTGAGGTGGCAGGAGAAACTCCCAGCCTCACAGGAGAGTCTGTTGCAGAGACCCACAGGGTCCAAGAACATATACAAAACCACCCACCCAGGAATCAGCACAAGAAAGGTCCAATTTGCTTGTGGGTAGTGGAGGAAGTGACTAAAAACTCACTGAGAGCTGAATAAGCAGCATTGTTCTCTCTAGGACCCCTTCCCCACATACAGTGACACAAAACAGCTAAGTGGGTTGCCCCACCTTGGTGAAAACCTAAGACTCTGCCCCTTACTGTGTAACAGGCTTACTGAGACAAAAGAATAATGGCCGAATGAAAGAACAGAAAGGAAAACTCCAGAGAAAATACAACTAAGCAATGAAGAGATAGCCAACCCATCAGATGCACAGTTCAAAACACTGGTAATCAGGATGCCCACAGAAATGGTTGATTATGGATGCAAAATAAAGGGAAAAGTGAAGGCTATGAAAAGTGAAATAAAGGAAAATGTACAGGGAACCAACGGTGAAGGGAAGGAAACCAGGACTCAAATCAATGGTTTGGACCAGAAGGAAGAAATAAACATTCAACCAGAATAGAATGAGGAAACAAGAATTCAAAAAATGAAGAGAGGCTTAGGAACCTCTGGGGCAACTTTAAATGTTCCAACATCCAAATCATAGGGGTACCAGAAGAAGAGGAAAAGCAAGAAACTGAAAACATATTTGAAAACATAATGAAGGAGAAATTCCCTAATCTGGCAAAGGAAATAGACTTCAAGGAAGTCCAGGAAGCACAGAGAGTCCCAAAGAAGTTGAACCCAAGGAGAAACACACCAAGGCACATCATGATTACATTACCCAAGATTAAAGAGGAGAGAATCTTTTTTTAAATTTTTATTTTAATCATTGTTCAAGTACAGTTTTCTCCCCTTTACTCCCAATCCAGCCCACCCATCCCTCCCTCCCAACTTCCCTCCCATTACCACCCTCCCTCTAGTTTTTGTCCATGTGTCTTTTAACTTTGTTCCTGTAAACCCTTCCCCTTTTCCCCTGAAACTCCCTCTCATCTCTCCTCTGGTCACTTTCTGCCTGTCCTCTATTTCAGTGTCTTTGACTATATTTTGCTTGTTTCTTTGTTTTGTTGTTTAGGTTCCTGTTAAAGGTGAAATCATATGATATTTATCTTTCACTGCCTGGCTTATTTCGCTTAACATAATGCTTTCCAGTTGCATCCATGATGTTGCTAAGGGTAGGAGCTCGAGAAGGAGAGAATCTTAAAGTAACAAGAGAAAAGTGGACAGTTACCTACAACCGAGTGCGCATAAGAATGTCAGCTGATTTCTCAAAAGAAATCTTGCACGTAAGAAGGGGCTGGAAAGAAGTTTTAGAAGTCATGAAAGGCAAGGACTTCCATCCAAGATTACTCTATCCAGCAAAGCTATTATTTAGAATGAAGGAACAGATGAAGTGCTTCTCAAATAAGGTCAAGTTAAAGGAGTTCATCATCACCAAGCCCTTACTATATGAAATGTTAATGAGTCTTATTTATAAACAGTAAATCAAAAACTATGAACAGTAAAATGACACAAACTCACAACTATGAACAACTGAAGCTAAAAACAAAAACTAAGCAAACAACTAGAATAGAACAGATTCACAGAAATAGAGATCACATGGAGGGTTATCAGCAGGGAGGGGGAGGGCAGAGAATGAGGGAAAAGGTACAGGGAATAAGAAGTTACAAAACACACAAGGGGAGGTTAAGAATAGTATAGGAAATGGAGAAGTAAAAGAACTTATATGTATGACCCATGGACATGAAATAAGGTAGGGGAATGATGGTGGGAGGTGGGTACAGGGCAAGGGGAATAAAGGGGAGAAAAAATGGGATAACTGTAACAGTATAATCATTACAATATATTAAAAATAGAACATTATGTAATAAATGGAAAGAAAAGGATAGAATTTAAAAATCATTTTGCAGTCATGTGTATTAATCATGTAGGAATCATCATGGGATGATATAAAGATTGGTGAAAGTTTAATGAGAAACAGTATATTTATATAATCTCAAAGTATCTCTCCACAAATTTTTAATACAAAGGGGAAAATGATAATCTTACAACAGAGAAACCTGACACAGAGCACCTCAAGTGATCAAAATTTGTATCATCAACAATTGGACAACCTGATATCAGTTACCTCCTAATGGAGTGCACATGGAAGGACACAACATTTCTTATATAGCAGACCTGCTGGAGATGGGTAACCTGCATAGAAACAGAAGAAAGATCAAACTCCAAACAGTTGGTCTATAGTCTTTTTTTATTATAAAAGTATAGTTGGCATACAATGTTATATTAATTTCAGGTGTACAATATGGTGTTTAGACATTTATATATCTTATGGTGTGATCACCACTAAGTCTACTAATCATCTATCACCTTGCAAAGCCATCACAATATTACTGACTATATTCCTCTTCATCTTTTTCACCTATCCCCACTCCCCTCCCTTCTGACAATCGTCAGTTTGTTCTTTGTTTCTATGAGTCTGTTTTGTTTGTTTTGATTTTTTAAATTCCACATATAAGGGAAATGCAGTATTTGTCTTTCTCTGTCTGGCTTATTTCACTTAGCACAATACCCTCTAGCTCCTACCATGTTGTTATAAATGGCTAGATTTTATTATTTTTTACTGCTGAGTAATAGCCCATTGTGTGTATATATACCAGATCTTCTTTACCCAATCATCTATCAATGGTACCTAGGTTGCTTTCATAGCTTAGCTTTTATGTCGAATGCTACAGTGAACAGAGGGGTGCATATAAGATCTGTACTCTTTAAAATGTCAATGTCATAAAAGGTAATGAAAGCTTGAAAAATGGTTCCAGATTAAAGAAAACTGAAGAAATATGAAAACTAAATAAAATGTGGTATCTAGATTCCAGAAGAGGTTCTTATGTAAAGGAAAGTTGTTAGATGAAAGTTGTTACAAGTTGTTAGAAATAAATAATAACCATTTTGAAATATAAAGTATTTTAAAATGAACAGAGCAACTGAAATGTTAGATAGTAGAATTACTAAGCAAATGGGGCAAAGTTCCTTGTGAGGACATTTGCTGATAAGCCAATGCAATGAAAATCAGAATGTGAATCCTGGAATGTGTGTGTCTCTAATAAAGAGTTCTGGATGAATATTTTTTTACAATCTTTTCAGGCAAAAACCAGAATTAAATTAAGCATGCATTGTGAACAATTAAGAGTTATAAATTGGTATCTTATTATATCGTGAATTTATATTTCTTTAACATAGATGCACTTGTATTTCTCCAAGTAGTCATTTTTTTATTACTACTATCTTCTGGTTAAATTTCTATATACTTTAAACTTTTATTGTATAGTATTTCCTGGTTAGTTCACTGTTCAGTTCTGATCCTATGATAAAGTTTAATTTTACAGGAGAGGAAATATTGGCTGTAGCATGTGTTAGACCCTCAATTATTCATGATCATAGTCCATGGGGCCATATAAAAATACCATTGTTAACAAATAGAAAGTTATCTGATTTGTAAAAGTGTTGAAAAATGGTTTGCTTTGGAATTCAACTCTCCAAACAGGGGGAGATGCCATGAATATCTAGTACATGTCTAGTACATGTTTAGTACATGTATGGTACATGTTTTTCTCTTTAGAGTACATATCTCAAGGTCATATCTATTTTTAACTAAGATATTGAAAGACCAATAATGATATATAAGGAAGACTTTCCTTTGGGCTCTTCTTGATAAGTAATGATTATGATCTCTGGGAACTTTAAGCAACTGGGTTTATTTAAAAGAAAAACATGTAATACTATAGAAATGTGTTCCCCTCTTACCCTCTTGGGAAAACCATTTAAAGCTTCACTTTTCTTATTGAATGTCTAGACTCATAAAAATTAAAATACTTGATAGGATATTGAGACTGACCTTGACACAGACACTAATTAAGTCTGAATTAGAGAATCCAAAATTACATGGTCATCAGCCCACATGTAGTTACTGAGTATTGACTATGTGGGAAGTATTGTGCTAGCTGTTTTATGGAAAACACAATTTAAATAGTTCCTCTCTATTCCTGGAGCTCAGCTCAACTTGGAAGATAATGTATTTACAAAAGTAGCTATGATACAGGCAATATATTCTAAGGGCCATGGGAGAGGGCCATCTCTCCTCACTGAATTTCTCCGCACCCAGCGCATTGTTAAGGGAGAGCCAGAGATCACAGATTATTAGCCCTGGAAGGAGCCCTCTGATACCACAGGTGCAATAAACAGACTCAGAAAGGTTGTTATTTGATAGGAAGCACATGTTGTAATTCAAGTCTTCTGCTTTTTCTGATGCAAATAGAAAAAATTTTTAGTCTGATTTCTTAAAGCAGATGGGGGTATTGGAAAGGAGACAAGCTGCCAGAATGGGTTCTCATTAATTACAACTATAACACTTAATCATTTACAAACTCCATTTTCTAATTGTAAAAATAAGGATAGTAGCACAAGCTTTGCATCTTATACCTGGTGGGTTAGTTAGGAGAATCATGTGAAACTATGTAAAAGTACTTTTAAAATAATTAGGTTCTATAAAAATGTAAAGGATTATTAATAGCATCTGACATTTATTAAGTACTCATTATGTGCCAGGTATTGTGCTGGCGATTTATATTCATTACCTCAATTAACCCTTCCCCAAACCTCTGAGACAGATAGACCATCAACATTTCACTGAGGAAGAAACTGCAGTTTACAGTCATTAACCGCATGAGTAAGTGCTCCAGAGAGATTTCAGGCTCAGGTGACCTGATTCAAGAGACCTCACATACATAATCACTCTTCTTATGAGCTCTCAGTTATGGGAGAGGCCAAAATGAATGCGTGACCATTGTCTACAGCTGGGAAGGAGCAAATCCTGCTTACTCTCCTAATAAAGCCCAGATTTAGGCTTGAGAATAACATGGGGATAGATTGTGCACCTTGCTGGGGGAACCAGGAGTGTGTGAGAAGGTGTAAGTCTTAGGGAAAAGAACATTTCTCAGGAGACTCACTAAATCCCTTTGTTTCACTTATGCACAGGCATGTACACTCCAACCCTGGGTATTTAACTAAGCTAATTTCAAACTAATATTCAAGGCTTGGAATGAAGACACTGATTAATCTATTAGCTGCTCTTGGTAACAAGCTAAGGAATTATTGCTTCCACTGCTCTCTTTCTGCTCAGAAGCCCAATGGAGCCTCCCCCACAGTATCTTCAGAGCCCTGGCTTTAATGGTAGCCCCCAAGTCAGTGAACAAGGCACTCAGAGGCACAGTTGGGGCCCAAGCAAGGAAAAGCTGGAAAGATGGCAGCTGATTCTGAGAATCTTGGCTTCTATTTATAAAGATGGATTTGAAGGCTGCTTTTGTTCTCCACTACTTCTTGGCAAAATCCTGTAGCTGAGAGGAAAAGGTGAGATGAGATTTGCAAATAGAACCCCAGAGGAAATGTGCATGTGCCTGTTTATGGTATGAAGGCTGGAAGGCCAGAATAGACTGTCACGGAGTGGAGGCTTTCTATATGCTTCTGGCTCTGATGGAACCTGGCTAGCACCAAGAAAGCTTCTCCCATGCAGTGCTCCCATATCCTCACCTGTAACATCCCCTCCTATTCCCAACAGAAACTGACAATCATGTGGAATTGCTTGCTGGTTGGAGAAGCAGTAGCTCTAACTGAAAGTCACTGTGCAATGAGATAAATGCCATAATACTGTCCATTCTGGAAGAGAAATCTCTGCAGTTTCTGGCCAGGCTAGCATGACCAGCATCACCTATGCTACCCTGCCTTACCCATACCCAACTCCTTTATCCCTTCCAGAGGAATAAGACAGTACAGTGAGTGATAAAAGTGACCTGGGGTTCCCTGACTTCCCTTCTACAAGTTGGGAGTCCTCCCAAACCTATTTTGAAGCTTACTGCCCTTTGACTTGTTATGTATCAGGTGCTGTGTTAACCACTCAACACACATCATCTTATATAATCCTCACAACACTCCTAAGAAATGGGTATTACTATTCACTCCCTCCCTTTTTTTACATATAAGGAAATTAAGTCCCAGAGAGATTACTAACTTGTAGGGAGTCAAACAGATACCCAGGGCTTGAGCACTTACCCCCATTTACAACTGACTGGTGAATGCCATAGCTGAGGGTGTCCCAAGCAAGAGAGGGGAGGAGAAGTGTGACTTTGATGATCTGAGGTTTTGTGTGCATGTGCATATGTGTGTGCCCCTGTCTGTGGTAGGGGTAGGTATGCATGCTCATTTATATTCCCTTTTCTTTCTCTTTCTTCCATTCCCCACCTCTGTATCCCATATTCACCTTTTACCTACTTGGCAGTTTCCTTATTCTTAGTTTTCTTGTCAATTACCTGAGAAATTAATTCACACACGTGTGTTAGGAACTTAGTAATTTAACTCCCTTGAATTTTTGCATTTAAGGGGAAATAAAGAGACAGACACTGATAAAAATGTAGCAGTCTTTCAAGTAGGAGTGAATTCAGATGTTTTCTAGAAAGAAGAAAAGTGTTATTTCGGGGGCCGTGAATCCCATCCCTGGCTAGTGTTAGTAGTGCTAGTAGGGTAAGTTAGAAGCCCAGAATATCTTTAATTGTACAGTATGACTGGAAGGGGATTATGTCTATTCTGACAGAATTCCTTTTGGGTTATTAGATCCTGTCTCATGGAGAAATAAGAAGTGTACAATTATTATGGCTGAGATAATGAAAAGAAGAAGAAAGTGGAAGGGGAAGAACTGGGTGAGAGTGGCTTGGTTGACTGAGATGCCCCTCAGATGCATTCTGTGAAGTCAGTTCTGATATAAGAAATAGTTGAGAGTAGATTTGTAATGACTGTTGCCCTTCAGGAAGATATCTGTCCTCATGGTAATATGTAGCCTATACATGCTGATGTGATTATGGCAAATAATATAATAATAAATATAATAATACCAATATTTTAGTACAGAATGGGCAAGCACAATAACTCACAACCACTTGAACTAACAAGAAAGGCACATGTATTGAAGGAGGGAGGAGAGACTAGCCTGACCCTGTTTGTGGTTGCCCAAATAAGCACATTTGGGGTCTCAAAAAATGAGAATCCTTCTAGGCCCTAGGGAACAATAATCTCCCTGTGTCATTGTGGCCCAGGCCAGGCAGGGCTGGGCCAGGAGAGGGAGCAGGGCAAAGCACAGGGTCCTCTCTGGCAATGACACTCATGCTGCCCACCAGCCCACGGTGGGCAGGTGTAGCCTCTCTCTCTGCTTGTGTCACTCACTCTGTGGCAGCCCCAATGACAATCTCCAGCTCCCTGTGGCATGCAAAGGAGCAGAACCTGCACTCCAAGCATCAAAGTAAATAGGAAACATTCTTTCTGCTCTTTCATTTTCAATGTAGGATTGCAGGCTCCAAAAAAGTAGGGGGATGGACAGAGAGGAGGAGGTGGTGATGGTGGTCGGGGAGCCAGAGTATCACTATGGTAACATCCTTCCTGACATCATTTTTTCTCCCTGTTCTTAATGCAGCTCTTCTTAGAGACACAGCCCTGTGCAGAGAAGGCCACGTACAGTGCAACTTTATCATGTATCATGCTCAGTTGGTATCTCTTCCCTCCTCCAATGCATATGCCTTTGATGTCGGTCCGAGTGTTCACTTTTGCCTGTTCTCTTCTGTTAAAGCGATCTAGTCATGGTCTTTGTTTCCTTGTCACCAACTACCCCTCCTCCTAAACAGAATGTAATAAACTCTATAAGGACTAGGACATTGGGTGATTTTGTCAATGACTATCCCCTTTGCCTAGAATAGTACTTGTGCATAGTAGGTGCTCAATAAATGTTTGTTTAATGAGAGAAAGAATTTATATATAGGCTTATCAGAAAGTACATAGCCTAGCTTTAATATATACGGATATCCATCAGCTTCTGGACAAATATTCCTAGTGAAACACTTACAATTCTCATTTCTGGGACACTGCTATAGCTGTATTGCTCACTCAGGCCAAGACACAGGACAGGGGTTGACCTATCTAGGAGATCAGCTTTCCTTCTGGAAATTTTAACCCAGATCTTAGCTCTTTCACCTTCTGAGTTTCTATAACATTAAAATACAGTTGGTTCATTCATTTATTCAGTGAATAGTTAGGGACCACTGGTGAGCCAGGCACTCCTCTATGTGCTGCAGCCCAAATAGTAACCAAAACTTAGCCATACAGCATATACTCTAGAGGAATTATTTATGAAGAACAAACAGCTTCTGCAGTAAGACCTCTACTACTTATTTTTTCTTCTAGAAGATATTGGCTAGTTGTATAATCACAAAGGCTAAATTTCGTCTAATAACAAACTTTCATTCCAGAGGTGGCTGAGGTGCAAAGGTCACTCACTGGCCATCAGCTTTTCATTCTTTAGTGTAAAGAATTGGTAGAAATAGCCACAAAAAGGAAACCAGAGCATTAATTACACAGGAAAAAGAAAGGTGCTTCTGGAGGGTGTGGCATCTGACGGTTCTGAAAAGAGGAGATAGCTAGAGGCAGGTGCAGGGACTTAAGTATCTGAAATCCAATGTCCCTAACACCCATGATGTGAATTAGTTTCTCTGAAAAGTGACTAGAAATGTGAGCTCAAATTCTAGCTCTACCTTTTTTTAGCTTCTAGTCTGGACAAATTCCATAGTCCTCAATAAACCTCAATATCCTCATTTACAAAATGAGAGGATAATGCTGTTATTTACACAATAGGATTTTTGTGAGGCTCAATGCCTAGCTGATAGTGTTAGCTCAACAAACGGCAACTGCTGTTGAATTACTGAAGAATGCTAGGAAGCAGATATGAGGGAGTCAAGAAGGTCTCCAAAGACAAACCTCAGTTCTGAATTTTGCCCAAACCAGATTTTGCCCCTCCTCTTAGAGACCAAACATGAATATCACCTAACTCAGGCTGGCTCTCACCTTCTAGTTTTGTCTACCCTTTTAGAGCAGTGATTCTTGAACTTCAGAGTCCATGAAGCAAACATGGACACTTGTCAAAAACACAGGTTCCTGGATTCAAACCTGAGAAATCCTAAATTAATACTTAAATGAATCCAGGACATGGAAGCAACATGCTTCTAAATAGAATGTGTAAGCAGCAGTTAATGCACAGAGTGTACATTATATTCAAGAAAGGCTGATTCAGGATGACATCTGGAATGAGTGGTCTGATGGACAAAGGCCTGCTAGTTTTCAACCTCCTAGTAAAACACTTACCAGTTGGCTTCCTCTATGTAAGTTAAAAGCCCAAAGATGTTCCCCGATATAGAGATATTTGGTAGTCAGATAGTAGCCTGAATATCTTCCTTTATCTTAATGATTCAGACTCATGTAGATGACCTTAGTCATTGAAGTTTTTACAGCAGTTTTAGTCTTAACTAAGTTATTAATGTAATCAAGTAACTATTCACAAATAACCAATTTCACAAAATAGCCAAACAGAAAACAAGCAAGAACAAACTTATTTCCGTGTGAATAATTGCTGAAGACTATCTTTTCCCAGCATCCCAAGGTAACCAAAGAAATCTATGTAGAAAAAACAATGAGAGCAATAAAAAAAAATTTTTAAGTAGAAAGAAAATCTCATAGTTCCAAAGAAAATTAGCCATACTAGGCCTCTTTAATAGTGGCATTCCTTAAATGGCATTTAATTTCATTAAATGGCAGTGTAATGCCATTTAATCCTAAATTAAGATATGTTCTAAGAAAATGAAAGCTTGTGTCTCTAGAATACCAACATGGCCAGTTAAGTAATAAGAAATCAAATCCATCAAGATTCTGTTGTCTACATCTGTGTTTTGTAGACCTTTTTCTCCACCACATCATACATAACATACATACATTTCCTGTTATACTCCATGGGCTCTTCCCCAGAGTAAAAAGAAACTTGGCATAACATATAGTGGTATGGGAGACTGTGACACTGGTGGCCCCAGTGGACCCGTTCCTCTTGGTATTCAGCTCTTGGCTAGTACCCTCCCACATAGAGTATGGTTTGACTACTTAGAGATCAGCAAGAATGACTCAAATAGAAGCTTGATAAATATTTGCACACAGGAGATTGTCTTTTAGAATGTTCATAGCATCATAGCCAGATGCTATGTTCTAAAGAGGCTCAGTCTTGACTACTGAACAATGAGAAAACAAGTACAGAGAGGCTCTAGAAGAAAGTATTAACCATTCCACCCCCAGCTGAGCCCCCAGTTAGTGCAGCTACTTGAGTGATCTCAGCTGCACCGCACAGAGCAGAAGGATGTTCTGTGGAGCCAGTCAACCTACAGAATTATAAAAAGTAAAAATCATAGCTGTTTTAAGCCACTGGGTTTGGAAGTGACTATTATGTAACCACAAATAATTAACATAAAATTGATACTTAGAAGTAGGGTGCTGCTGTAACAAAAACCTAAAGCATGTGATATTGGATTGCTTTAAAATATATGTAGGATTTTGTTTCTATTCAGGTATGGTGAGGCCTGTAGATCAGCAGATGATTGCCATTGAAAAGGTAGTTTTTTCATTCACAATCTGTAGAAGAGACATGCTACATTATGCAGGACCACGTGGGAAAGCACTAGGGTCTGTCAAGAAACAGGAGTGAGGGAAAAGCATGGACAAGAGCCTTTATTATGGTTGCCATGGGAAGGAATGGGGCAAGACAGGTAATGAAGCCAATCAGGTTTAGGATTGGTTAATAATTTCAGCAGATGTTGAAGTATAGAGACTGTCTTGAGTTCAGTGATACCTGGCCCTAGGGTGATTAGAGCAGTGAGTGATATGTAAGAGCTTGTTAAACGTAATAGGGGGCATGAGTTCTGGATTGGTTGTTTTGAATATGAAAGGTGCATGTTTATTTCTAGAAATTAGTTAACCCTGAGAGGGTTGATCTCTCTTGGGTCAGTGAGGCCCTAAGATGTCAAATCATCCTAAAATTCAGAAAATAAACAAAACAACACGACTTATACAAAATCTGCCTTGAAGAACACGAAAATTTCTATTAAAGGCTGGAAAAAAAGGGACCTGTGTTATATACTGGTAGAACAAAGGAAATCATCACTTGTGGTAGCTTAGAAAATAGAAAAATTAGATATCTGAGGAATCACATCCAAGGAACCTCATCTATACCAGAAACTGATTTATATGACAAGACGCTAGACACCAAACCTAAACCTGATGTTAAAGTGGCATATTATTGTGTGGGTCCTGGGAAGGAGGTGAGTATATTTTAAATGTAGGAGAGAAGTGAACCACTGAGGGCCAGAAGGCAAACTATGCTGTTCCCTTACATGAGTGGCCCCCCATGATCCATGCCTCTGGGTATTCACATCCCTGTGTAGTGCTCTCTCACATTGACTCTGGGATTGGCCCTGTGACTTTTGTTGGCCAATGAGATTTTAGCAAAATGGTGCAAGCAAAGGCTTGATAAGCCCTTGCATTCTGTAGCTTGACCTCCTGGTACATGCCCTTTTGGAAGCCTTATTCCAAGCTGTAAAAGAACTCAGACTAGACTACTGAATAATGAAAAGCTATGTGGAGAGAGGCCCTATAGGATGAGAAGGCATTTGAGGTGTTCTATCTTCAGTTGAACTGCATGCTAAATACAGCCACATGAGTGACATCAGTTATACCATGAGGAACAGCAAAACTGCTCTGCTGAGTCAATCAACTCTATTATAAGAAATGATAAATCATTGCTGCTTAAAAACAAGGAATGACAAATACAGCCTGCAGACCAAATTTGGCCCATCACTTGTTTGTAAATAAAGTTCACTGAGACACTGTCATGCCCAGTTGCTCACATATCATGTCTGACTGCTTTTGCATCACAATGGCAGAGCCCTCATGGCCCATAGAGCTAAAATGCTTACCTCACAAACTTTAGAGAAAATGTTTGCTGTCCCATTTTAAGCCACTAACTTCATCAGTGATCTGTTATGCAGTGGTAGATTGAGACAGTGTTTGCCTAGTGAAACTAAAGAAAAGTGTAAATTCGTACTAAAAGTAAGTATTGTTACAAGAGAAGAGAATGGAGAGGAGAGAAGACAAAATGCCTAGAAAGGGAGATGAGATATAGGGATGAGATTCAATAAAATATTTTTTTAGAAAATAAGAAGAATAGAAAAAAGGTAATAGGTTTCCTGAGGAGTGGATATTATAGTCAAGAGCAATGTTTAAACCTTGAAATTTTTTGTGTTAATAGTTACAAAGTCATGTTTTTGTTTTGTAGGTAGTCACTATTTATTTTATAGTTAGTGAAAGTATCAATGCTAGTTGTCAACACAACATTCATTTGCCCTTAATCTGTGCCTGAAAATTATGATTTCTATTAAGTGTACAGTATGCTCAGCTAAACTACTTATGACTCCAGACCACCTTCAGCAAGAAGTGGTCATTAGTCAGGCCCTCAAGGCTGCCATGCTGAAATACCATAAGGGTGGCTTATGAACAACAAAAATTTATTTCTCACAGTTCTGGAGGCTGGGAAGTCCCAAAAATCAAGGCTAGCAGATTCAGTGTCTGGTGAAAGCCTGTTTTCTGGGTTGCAGGAGTCTCCCTCTACCTGTAACCTCACATGGCAGAAGGGCAAAGGAGCTTTCTCTGGCCTCTTTTATGAGGACACTAATTCCATTTATGAGGGCTCCATACTCATGACCTAATAATCACCACTCAAAGGTCCACCTTTTCATAGCATCACATTACCATTAGATTTTCAATATGTGAGTTTTGAGAGGGCATATTCAGTCTACACCATCCTATGATTCAATTCTGACCAGTGAAATGTAATTAGAAATCACTGGTAGAGTCTACATGAAAAGATATCTGGCTTTCTGCTTCCTTTGGCTCTTTTATTTTATATTACTCATTCCCCTGCCTGGAACATGGGTGTGATTTGTGTGATTATAACTATGATCTTATAACCAGAAAGATGGAAGCCCTGAGCAAGGGATGGGAAGGCGAGAAGATAGAATGGGCCTAGGTCTGGAAGAGCACCTCCAAATGGCCAAATCAGCCCCGGACTACCTATTTGCATACTTTTGGTTATGTGAGAAAAATAAATCCCTTCTCTGTTTATGTCATTATTTGGGAGGCTTCTGTTGCTTACTGCATCAATAAACTGTAACTAATACGGATTGTGTCCTAGTCTTTTCTTAGGAATCCAGCCCTATCTTTAAAGTGTTGGCAGGTTGAAAGATAAAGCATAGGGCTATCATGTGAGAGCTGCTCTCTCTCTCTCTCTCTCTCTGAGTGATAATTTAGCATCAGTCAAGCAGCCCCAAATTTTTCATTTTGTGAATGATAAAGAATAGTTCTTTTGATGTTTTGGCTTATTTGGAGTAATAGAGAGAAATGAAACTTAATTACTGGCAAAATTATATTAGACTGCTTAAACTAAAGTATCATAAATGTACCTTAAATTGCACATTTCTTTTAATTTACTAATAAGGTGGATAGAAGATTTTTTAAGTTTTAGTATGAAAAGATCTATACCATTTAAATCAAAACTCTGTACCTATTTTACTTATTTTTCTTTTTTTAAGTTATAAGTTGTCTGATTGAATCCTGCAATAATCTTCAAACTAACCTTCCCTCTGGGGTGTTTTTTTCTGACACCAACCAATTCTCCATTTTTCTGACACAGATTTGGTGTCTAACAATTCAATTCAATAGGTCATTAGCTATGAGGACTTAGTCCAGACTTCAGAGGTTAAGGACTCCTTGTCACTTCAGACACCGTCCTGGGCCACCGGTACCACCGACTGGGCAGCAATAAATTGGGGTCCCAGTGACTCCCTCCTTGGGTTCAATAATTTGTTAGAATGGCTGACAGAACTCAGGAAAACACTTCACTTTTGTTTACCAATTTATTAGAAAGAACAAAACTCAGAAGAGCCAACGGAAGAGATGCAGAGAGCCAGGTATGGGGAGCAAGGGCACAGAGTGCACCACCCTCCCAGCAAGTGGATTGCTCACCAACTCAAAAGCTCTTCAAACCTTACTGTTCAAGAGTTTTTATAACTCAGTCTCCAGCTCTACCTTTTTTCCCTAAGTTTGAGGGTGGGGGTTGGGACTGAGAGCTCCCACCCTGTCATCCAATTTTTAGTTTCTCTGGTGACCAGCCTCCATCCTGAGGCTATCTAAGAACCCCACCTAAGCTGCCACATTACCATGAACTCATGTGTGATCAAAAGGGTTTCTTAGGAATAATAAAATACACTCCTATCATGTAGGAAATCCCAAAGGCTTTATGAGTTCTGTGCCAGAAACTGGGGACAAAGATCACCTATAATCCCATTTCTATTTCTTCTTCCAATTTTCCATAATGATGACATATATACAAATTCTATAGAGTATTTTTAAAGCAGTTAATGAGTATAAACTTCATAAAATCTTCAACTTTTATATCTGTTAGAGAAAATAATAGTAACCAATTTTAAAACTCTACAGAGAATCCTTGAGTACTATTTGATCAACATCACATTGGTCCTATGTGATATTTCCACCACAAGCTCTCCATGAAGTCCAGGTTTTTCCAGGCAGATGAAAAATATTTTGCATGGAGGAAAGTGTAAAGGCCCTTAACCTGGGTCAATCTACTTACAGAGATGGATTCCCCAAATGATGGATCACCTATTTATAAGGAGTAAAATTTTCCCCTTCCTCAGCTTGTCAAATCTTTCAGAGACTTTGACATCTCTGAATTGCCCTGTTCATGGCAGAAAAAAATGGTATTTCTTTTCTTTCCCCTCTTATAAAATGATTTTATTAACTTGATTTGGACATACTTTAGGTCAAATAATACTTTCTGAAGATAACAATTACGGGCTTTAAAGCTCGACATAAAATTAGTAGCTTCAAAATATTAGTCATATTCCCTGGCAACAGAATGATAAAAATTCAACTATGTAGAAATATAGAACTCTATGACTAGCTAGAAACTCAGAAATCATTTAGCCTAATATCCTCATTTTGTAAGAAAAATTGACTCGAGGTTAAGTGATTTGTCCAAGCTTACATACCTAATAGTAATAAACCTAGAAATCAAACCATTTTTTCCTAAAACTAAACTTTTATCAATGATAAAATCAACTGTTCTCTATCAGCTAAAAATCTAGGCTTTTCTAATGCTTCATATTATTGCAACATTAATGCTAAGACACAACAGTACAAACTGAACTAACAAGGACAATAGGGACAGATTCATAGATGGAGAGCAGGATGACAGCTAGTAGAGGTAGGGGTTAGGGGGTAGAGGGACTGAGCAAAAGGAAAAAGGCTCAGGGACATGGACAACAACAGTGTAGTGATTGCTGGGGAGAGGGGGATATAAGGGGACTAAATGTTAATGGGAAAAATTCAATACAGATTTTTTAAAAAGACACAACAGTAAATCATAGTTGAGGATTTCAAGCCTGGAAGGGGCTTTGTCCTGTGTCTGAGCCAGCCCTCTCATCGAGAAAAGGAGACGTGTGTGAGAAGTGACTCCCCGAAGGCTTGTTCATGATGTCTGGAGTAAAATCTAGACAGTGACCGATTAACCCCCAGTCCCATCTCATTTCACGGCCCGCCCATAAAATTATGTGCTCCACTTAAATGTCCTTTATGTGTTGAGGTTTTAGTTATACAAAATCCCCTTCCAGTCAAAGAGGAAAATTCAAATATGAGAAAATCAAGCTTTGTTTCAGTATTTCCATGACAGTTGACAGACACCAGGAACACAATCACCCATTTTAGAGCTTCAGAGATCCTTAATTACCCAAAGACTTCCTGAGCAAAAGAATTATGTATGGGAAACCAATGAAAACGGGAAAGAGAGGAGAAACAAAGTTAAAAATTAGTTGCTTTTTCTTCTTGTCACTGGGGACTTTTATTCTTCTAAACATTCCTTAAGTTCCTCCATATGAGTTTTCAATATCAATCTAGCACAAAAAAAGAAAAGCTTGTAAACATCAGATACTGAGTAACTCATTATCTCCCCACTCACTGCTCACTGTACCCCAGTGCCCACCACCTGGTATTTCTGTCTGACCTGGATATCCACAGCTCTTTAAGTTATGAAGATGGTTATTTGGGTTCACATAGACTAAAGATAAGACAAAATCTATACATGGGACAAAGATTCGAGTCAGCTATGCTCACTGAAGTTCTACTGTCCAGGAGAGACAACCTCGGGAATCTGAAACTTCGAATATAAAAGGCCTTGGATTGTTAAATTTGTTAAGCCATGTCAGGGGAGGTTCCCAGACCATGGGTAGTTTCTGTCTGCAGTGCTCTCTTACTCACATATCCAGAGCCCACCCACCCATCTGACTGCCTTGCCTGGATCTTTGTCTCTCTGACTTCAAGTACCCCCCAATAGCAGCCACCTACCTGACCCCTATCACACCCTCACCTGCCCACCATTAATCCTTATAATCATTTTCCTGCTTCAGTTGGTTGGACCTGACCTTACCTGACCTCAACTATCATCTGCTCCTATAGTGGAGTCTGAGCACAAGCACACTGTATCTGTAACCCAGTTATTGCAGCGAGTCCCCTACCACTACCATTTAACTTGGTAATTGCCAAGCAAAAGTAACATGCATTCACAAACCTGTGCTCATGTGCACATGCACACAAAACATACACACACACACAAATACACTCAAAGCTGATTGACTGATGAAAAGAGAATTCCTGGAAAACAAAGATGATTCTAATTCTTCCCCAACCCCCACCCACCACCTTTTAAAGCTGTATTTTTAATGTAAAACTTTCTCTTTAGTAAAAAGTGTTTTTTTGAGGAAATAAGGTCTTACAAAATTATTTTCAGTGCCTGATGGACCAAGGCATTTAGTAAATTCTGATAATTTTCTTAAAGAAATCAGTAAAGAAAAAAATTAGTCTTTCTTTTTTTACCAAATGTACACACACACAAAAACCCAACTATTAGATTGCCAAATATTTAAACTCTGTTTCATGAAGTGTTGTGTAGACCTAATCCAGAAAAGCTAAGGAGTATAAAACAATGCTAAAACAGTAGAATCTGATGAGTATAGAAACAAAGGAAAATTAAACCTGGATATAGAGTTAAGTATAATCACAGAGGGAAAATAGATTAATCCATTTGCAAGATATGAACATACTGTATCTAAAATATATAGCCTAAGTATTTGAATATGGATTATAATTAACCCTAAAATATACAGACAGAGATATGTGTAAGCTATATATATATACACACACACATACATATACACATATACATATATAGTTAAATGTTAAAAAATAGATGCATCTATTGTATTTTTGTTTATGTAAAATATAAGTTATACTAGTGTTCTGTTTGAGTTAATATTTTCAACGAAAAGTAAGACCAATTGGAAGACTCATATAAATGTAGCACAAAAAAGTAAAATAGAGAAAAATAGGTTTTCTAATAAGGCATAATAAGTAAGTAAGGGTATAAAGTAAATGATGACTAAAAACAATAAAGTACCAATTGCTTTAAAAATCTTTAAAAACCAACAAGACACATTGAAGAAAGTAAAGTAGACAAAGCAATGGTGAGGTGCAAGCTAGAGGTAATCACTGGGGGAGCTGAGTATCCCTAAGTAATCAGGGTGGAAGAAATGCATTTGGACTACAAAAGGCACATAAACTAGGAGCCAACATATGCCTGGCAATCTTGTCTGGGCAGCTTTACTGAACTGACCAAAATACTGCCAATTTGTTTTGTTTTGTTTTGTTTTTTCCCATCGTAATGGATAGTTACTGAGCAATTGATTATCTCATTGTGCAGTTGGTTGGATTTGGTCATTAGGATGGATGAAATGATTGGACCAAGTGTTTCATGGTCTGGCAATCTTGGTCACCTTAATGACCCAGTTGTATTGACTGTGCAGAAACCTGACCACCATGCATTCTCTCCATCACCAATTGATATATTCTTATAATCTATATACTGTCCTTAAAGCTGTTTCCATGCTTTCTCTCTTTTAAGTCTCAGGGAACTAAGGCACTGTTAAGGTCTAAAATTAACACAAACCAACAACGTAACTATATTAAGACATAAAAGTCTATAAACATATTGTAGATAATGAATTCATGAATACCACCTACTACTGAGATGCTTTTTAAAAAAATATGTAAGATAAATTTTTCCTGTGAAATTTATCAAATTAAGGTTTGTAGATCCTAACATGCCTTCTATCCCCATCATGATATATTTTTAGGTCAAACATTAAGTGTAAATTGGATTCTAGCAACTGCAGGGTGTGATATCCTGAGCACCAACCTGCATTCACTAGGGCTGCAGACACTAGAGGCTTTGCCCTCCCATCCTCAGCCAGTGTTGACTGAAGCCAGTGAGACCTTGAATTAAATCCTGACTCCTGGACCTGAGGCCCCAAAATTGAACTGTGGCTGTTGGGTTTTGTTCATGCCTTCCAAGTATCTTTCACTGCCCCTCAGATCCAAGCACTGGAATTCCAGAGTAAACCCTGGCTTCCTGGGAAGCTCAAGTCATAGAACTACCCCTAATATTGGTCATGGCCACGTTATCTCACATCTGTCTAACATCATCCTCCTTGGTTTGAAAATGGTCCTACAGAGACAGACTTCCCCTCCTGGTGACCAGAGTCCACTCTGAAATGCAGTACATCTGGACAGGACCTGGATGCCCCTGGCACCTGTCAGCCCTCCACTCCAGGAACTGGAATCTTGCCCAAAGACAGCTTCTGGCAGGGATTCTGCAACATATGGGTACAACTCCCAGAATCATAACTGCCACCTGCCTGGCTCCCAAGGGCTCACTCACTGCTGTGCCCTGTCCTACCAGATTGGACCTTGTGCCTAAGATTGCTTGAACCATGCCTGAGCTTCCTCCGTGATTCTCAGCTGGTCTTTGTCCTTTCCCTTTCTGGGACTAACTCTATAGTCCATCCTCTTGGCTCTTGCTCTACTATCCTAATGTTTCCAATATCTAACATGTTTCTAATGTAAAACCCACTCAAACTAGTGGGGGAAACATCAGACTGAAGACCAGGAAACCAGAATTTCTAGCATTGTTGCAAACATTAACTAGTTATTTTGGTTCAGTCTCAGTTAAATGCATCAATGAATGGTGTTAAAGCACTTAATGCTGCAAGCTCATTTAAGTTCTGATCTTCCTTAAGTTCTATGAAAAGGCTTAGGATTTGGTTTAGAAATGTGAAGAAATTGTGAAATGAGCATGTATACAGTTGATGATGACTCAAAAAAGAATATTATACATTCTGATTTGGTTCTGTTTAGTGTTATGTTCATGATCTAGAAATGGAAGTTAGAACATGGGTATAATTTGCACTTATGTTAAATTATATTAAATATTTTTCAACACTGGTAAAGAAAAATAACATAAATAAACCTAAAGAGGTTAGAAGATTATTAGAAAATATAAGATTTTTACCTACAAAAATGCCAACAAATATATCGGGGACAAAAATAACAAATCAGATGCTCTGCAGGGGGAAAAGGCAGCACAAACATTGTCCAAATTATCCAGAAACATGTTTGGTAAAATTTTTGAACTAAGAGAGCTATAGAGTAATGCAAGATAAAAATCAGTGTGGATTGGGAAATAGAGCAGTGATCAGAAATCTAATTTTATTCCCTAAGGCAGACAGGAGTTGGTGTTCAACCTCCTTCCCTCTTACATTTTTTTCTCACTGTGGAATTATTCTTTTTTTAAAGCAAGGTACTTACTTTTCCAATCTTCCTACTGTCCCGGTATGATCATTCAACTTGGTTCTGTCCAATATGACATAGAACAAAATGTGCCCAGAAGAATGTGCCCAATTTTGGTAAAGTTGTTGTGTTGTGATAAAAGGGGCAGATATCAGTGCTGCCTCTTTCTCCTCATAACTACCTACAAGTATCCATAATGTCTGGAGCTGCAGCACCTACTTTACCACCAGATGCAACACACATAGGGTTAAGAAACACACAGAGAGTTAGATAGCAGAGGAGAGGGAAGAACCTGGGTCTCTATTAATTCTCTCCATGAGAAGAATCAATGCCATCATCTACCACCATTTTTCTTCTTATAGAATACAAAGTGACTTTTTAAAAATCATCATTAACTGAGTTAATTACTTTCAGGCTCTGAAACCGTCCTGATACGTCCCTCTCACCCCTGGTTCTGTATCAGTGCAGGTACACCTACACTCCAAAAGCTTCCACCCAATGGCAATGAGTCCAGTAAATGACCAGAGTGTGTCTATAGTAACATTCCTGGGACAGGAGAGTCGGATTTGAAAAAAAAAAGATTTCTGTTTCAAAAATTAAAATGAGGAGAAAAAAATGATGAATTTAATATTGGTACATTTATCTAGAGTTGAATGTTGAAATTCTGGTTTGAGAATCTACATGAAAAGGTACTGATCCCAAAAAGCCAATATCAATTCACTGAGAATAAATCATGCTAGTTTCTACATTTCTTTCTTTGATTAAAGTATAAAATATTAAATAAAGGAAAGTTACTCAGTCAGTGAACATATACTGAGTTACCTAAGTTATGCTAGGTCATGTGCTAAGAAGTGCAGATGCAAAGATAAGTAAAATTCAGTTCCTTCCTTTAAGAAATATGTTAATGTCTTAGTTTCCATATAATGATGGAAATAGATGTGTGATAAGTGCTTGACTGGGGGCTGTAAAAAAAGAATAATAACATAAGCAATGGTGGCATGAAGAGTGTGATCATGACTACAGAATAGAGTGTACATGTATTTTAGCTGTTAGAAGAATGAGAATTTCATCACTAAACACTTGGGAAAAATATTCTGTGACTGAAGTCAGTATGTGTACAGACATAGAGGTAATTAAGTCATAGGTCTCTTTGGAGAATATGGTGAATTCGGTGTTTAGTGATGTCATTGGAGAAGTAGGCAGACAGGCTGTGTGGCAGCCAGGCATTTGGATTTTTCCTATAGTTTAACTGGGAGTTACTACATGTTAAGTAGAGGAGGCCCATGTTCTGGATAAAATGTGTTAGAAAGATGACTCTGGCTGTGGGCAGAAGATAGATTAAAGAAATGAGAGACTACAGAAAGGGAAGTGATTAGGAACCAATCACAGACAAAAATCAGACAAGAAACGAGAACCTAAAATATTGGCAGCCAAAGGGCTCCAGGACTTACTGACTGTGGGTAAAGAGGAAGAAAGAGGGTTTCAGCACATTTTTGGCCTGTACAAGTGAATGAGTGGCACTCCTCTAAACCAGAATAGGGATTATAGGAAGAGTTGCCGATATATATTTTGGTGAGAAGATGCAGGGGGAAGATAAGAGTTCATTTTGGGCAAGTGAATCAAACATATGGAGGTCTGTATTTGAAACAAAATTCTAAAAAGCTACGAGATGAAAATACAGATTTGAGAGTCACACAGAATGATGTGGTAGTGGTAGAAGCTGTGGGCAGTGCTGAGAATGCCCAGGCAAGTGATGCCCAAGGAAGAGAAATCTGACAATAAGAAAGAGAAGGCATCAGAGATGGAGAAGGAAAATTGGGAGGATAAAGTACCATTGAAACCAAGATAAAAGGAAATTCAAAATAAAACAAAAAACAGAAGTGTTTAGTGTTGAAGCTGCAGAGAAGCCTTATAAGGTAAGAAATAAAAAGGTGTGTGTGTGTGTGTATGTGTGTGTGTGTGTGTATGAGTATTTCAGCAAGAGGAGAGAGAGAGAAAAAGAGAGTGGGTTCACACTGACAACTATGAGGTTTCTGGTGACCTAATTATAGCCAATGGATTGGTGAACACAAAAGGCAAATTGCCAAGAACTGAGATTTTGAAGAGGCAGTGAAGAAGTGAAGATGGTGGGCAGAGGCACACAGTAAGATGCAGAGCTGGGATTGAAGGAGAATATTTTATTTGTGAAGAAAGGAAAGAAGCTAGAGTCTTTTAAAGGATGAGGCTGAAGATTCCATTGGGAGGAAGATGGTGATGATATAAGAGAAGAAATAGGAAGAACAAGGCCTCTGAGGAATTACAAAAATATATTATTCCAGATATGCAGGGGAAATTTCCACCTCCGCTTTGCCAGGTTCAAGTGCAGATAAGTTTTAAGGTGGCAAGCAGCAAATGAGTGAAACTTCTGCCTGAATGCATCTACTTTCTAAGTGAGAACAAGGTTGTGGTATTGCCCACACTGAGAATAAGGGAAAAGATGGAATGGTAAGCCTGAAGAAAGTGGAAAAATTCAAATATTACAAATGGAAAAAAAGAGAGTGGAGAAACAAACATTTTCAGGCCTGCTTATACGCAGTTTATATTCTAGGAGGGTGAAGGTTGTAGAAGAAGCAAGCAGGTTGAAAAGACAAAAGAGAAGAGGCATAATCGATAAATCCTGGAGAAAGAGATCAGTTTTGCATAGGGGAAGTGTAACTTTTTTCCTGACATGAGAAGGAAGAAAGTGAGGTTTCTGGACTTCAGTCATGCACTTCATGCACTTCATAAATAATCTCTCAAGAATCTTGTGGACAACGTGGAGAAATTAGGACTGAATGCAAAGGCAGTTCAGTAAATAGATATCTCATTGAATCAAAGCTGATTAATGGTTTGATGCTTGTGTGCAGGAAGGATTCTATTTGCATGGCTAAAGATGATGTCCTTGGCCCTGTCCTGTCATGCATTTTTTAAAAATTTGATGTCTCAGATAGAGATATATAAGGCTTGCTCATCAAATGTGGAGATGACAGGAAGCCAGAAGGGATAAAGATGACAGAAATGTGGGATGACAGAATTAGGATCTAAAGAGTTATTGACAGAGTGAATGAATTTAACAAGGTGAAACTAAATAAGAATACAGACATAATATTTTACCCAGATGAAAAAAAATAAAACAAAAGCTAATAATAGAATTAGATGACTTCAGGAAGGTGTGGAAGGTACTTAGTTAAGCAGCATGACACATAAACAAATGTTCCAAAATTTTAGTTGGAGTAAATAAGTGATATGGTAGACATAGCTGTATGAGCTTTTGCAAACTAATTGTTAAATTTTCAGAAAATTTTCAAGCCATTTGTTAAAAAGAGCCATTATTTCAAAATTAAACACTACAAACTTAAAATTAAATAAATTACACTTTAAAAGATACTCAAAATGAATCACTTCCTACCTTTTAATCTTTTATTATTATTTATACCCTTGGAAAGATGATCTTAACAGTGGTCAAAAGTTAAAAATGGAAAGCTTTGGAAGTAACATGCTTTCCTTCAGGCACAAGATATTTTAACATTGGTAACATCAAATGGGGAATTGGACCAGATGACTTTATAGATGTCATCCAGCCTCCTGGAATCTTTGAAGTTCAAGGGTATGCAATGCAAATGACTGAAGGCATATAAGCCCAATTTCTATGAGACTGATTATTTGAAGACTTATTAAGAGAGAGCTCATATCCTCATTGTCCTTCAGACCATTAAACATATCCACACTGATGAACACCCAGAAGATGACAATTTGTTAATGTGATGGAAAAAGACTCCTAATATATCAGATATTAGAAATGAGGATGACAAAACCTTAATGAGAGATTCCCTCAACTTAAAAATGTAAACAAAAACTTTAGAGTCATTAGTCAGTAGTGGGGATATAGACAAGATGGCATTTTAAATAATTCTGAACAGTCTAAATTAATGGATTAAAGATATATAAACTAATGTAATTTCAGCTTTTAGTATTCAACATTTATATGTGAATTAGAGATACTATGGTGTGAACTGATGTATAGAATTATTGCATGCTAATTTTGTCTGGGAAATTCAGAGAAGAGTATTTTACTCAACAGAGAATCTTGAGAAGTCTGAATGGTGGAATTTTTCATTAAATTTTGGAGAAGTTTGACATTTTAAGGTGAAGAGAGGAATAGGGAACTTGGAAGTAGAGAATTAAATAACCATAAGAGGAACTCTGGGGGATCTTACAGGTCCTGGAGGGATTTAAAGGGAGATTTGATGAAGTTTATCGGGAATACGTATATACTCCAGAGCCTTAAGGACCGAGAATGGGAACGTCTTTTCAGGAAAATTCTGTAGACAGAGTATGTTGGACACCCTAGGTGTCTTCTGATGGCTTCACTGTGAAGAATTTTAACGTGCCTGAATTTAGACATTAAAGGGCCAAGGCTGTTAAGCACAAAAGCTCAGTTTTAGTCTTGAAAAAATCACGGTGGAGTGGGAAAAGGGAACATGGAGAAAATAACCTAAAGGCCTGAATGACAGGATGAGCTAACTCTCTTAAAATGAGGGTTGAAATCAATAATGTTTAAGTAAAATCTATTACTACTTCAAGCCAAAGTGAGCAAATTAAGTAATAAGAAGCTATTTATCTAAAATTTATTTTATTACCCAACTATAAATTATATAGTATATAAAACCTCCCAATACTGTTCAGTCTATAGAAAATAGTAAAATTATTGTCATCATAAGACATGAGAGAAGATAAAATATTATGAGTTAAGGGACATTGTCTTTGGAGAAGGACATCTCCCTAATTCCCCTGCATGATGATGGTTAGCATTTAATGGAACCCAAGTGAGAGCTTCATGTTTGGAGTCCACAAGGAGGGCTATTTTTGTCATTTCTCCAAGCCATGCGCACTCCAGAAAGAAGGTTAGAATGGGACATATTGAGTGTATGAGTGGGGAAGGTGAGAAACATAGCCATGTCTATGTAGAAAGACATAATTACAGACTGAAACAAGTGGAGATCCTGAAAGTCAATGTTTGAAATTTAGTTCAAACAGCCTTCCTCCCTCCATTTCCCCCTTTTTCTCCCTCTTGCCCCCACCCTCTTATTCTTCTTTAACAATTCTTTGTTGAAGACTTAATGTCTCCAAACTCAATACTAAAAAACAAGCAAATTTACCAAGAAGCTAATTCAGCTGGGCTCCTCATGTGCATGGACCATATGCCGCATGTTTGTACATTTGTATAAAATTTGAAATAGTGATATATTTTAATAGCAACCCTTTAAGATTCCTATGTCTTTCCAAATGAACTTTCCTTCAGTAACACTTCCCTCATGTCAGATTGTTTTGAATGGCCGTAGGCAGTTTGAGGAACCAGATAAGTTGAGTTTGTATTGGTGTTACATTTAGAGTGGATTTATGAGATATATCTATGTTGTTCCTAGGGACTTTTATGTAGAGTAAGTTAATGCTAGCCATCCGTGACTTCAAGGAATACAACGTGCTAACTCACTGGGCTTGCCAACCTGAAGTGTAGGACCAGAGGTTAAATTACAATGTAAACATCACCTGGCCTACATCATGTGGCACCTGAGTCATGGGTAAAAATGAGAAACAAAGATTGAAATGTATGAAGCCAGAAGCTAGTCTGAAATTCTTCTGGTCACCAATTGTGTAAAATTTTAAGTGGGAAATTCAGTTCTCACCAATGCCTGACCAGAACAAAAGTTGCTTCCTGTCAGGAATAAATTTTTTAAATGCCACACAATTCAATTGTAAATATATAATACATACTTTCTCTTTCCATAGCAATTGCTTGAAATAGAATTTCTCAGAATTCCTGTGTTTTGTATTAATGAATGTCTTACACCAAAAATATATCAGTGCATGAAGCCTCATATTTTAAGCCTTCTGTATACATACTAAAAACAAATCCAGTCAATTGTGTTAGAGGAAAGACTAGATTATGTCTCCATTCTCCTTCAGAATATTATATTACACAGTCATTGCCATACAAAGAGGATAAAAGAACATGTAGCCAAAAAATAGAAATTATAGAAATGTATTAAGGAGTTAGTTTAAAATATTACATTTATTTTTCTGAATTGTATAGTATACATCAATTTTTATGGTATATATCATTTAAAATATATAACTTCTTATTTCAAGTAAATATTCACATTCATGCTTCACTTGTATTATTTTTCTTAAAGAAGTCTCCTTCAAATCATATAAGCTTGAGCTCCCATGAAACCCATGCTAGAAACACCAGAAACAGGAAAATGTAGGACATGGTATTTGCCATTCAGATATATGTGTTCGGGGGAGGAAGGGAGATAGGCTAAATAACAGACTAATACGATAATAATAACAAACTGTTATGATACTTCCAGAGGAATAGGAAAGAGGTGAGTGGAAAGTTCTGTGGTTCCCTCAGTGACCAAATTTTTAAAATGCTCTAATTTCAGGCTCTGACTGTATATTGATGGGGGTTTGTGTAATCTGATGGAATTTTTCACATCAGCTGTTTAAATAGCGATGTAAGTGACTGAGATCTGTTCGCTTAGGCAATCACAACTTCCTTGAGAGCTGGTGGCACGTTGAATCTTCTTTGTTTGTGGGCTGCATGCTTTTCATCCTCTCTTTTGTGCCACCAGCACCTGGTTACCTCGCTGAGATTTTCTTGTCCTGGCATATTGGCCACTAAGAATTTCAGATGGCCTCCAGGGTGTCCTGGAGAGAGAAATTCTAAGAGGATTCGAAGTAAGTCTGGAAAGATGGACAGAGATTGAGAGTTCAAAAAATCATCCAGGTCCTGGCTTTAGACTCTCATTTGCCTGCAAGAAGCAGGATAAATTCTGGCAGTAAGGCCCTACTGAAATGCTATCAGCTTAATTAATATGGTGACATCATACCAGAAAGGCTGTCCCTTTGGAGCCTGCGGCAGCCATGTCTGCCTGGAAAATTTTGGCAGGCTCAGACAACTTCTGAGTCTTCTCTCTTAAATCTGATCTTGTGTTGCACTTGAACATTTCAACGCTTCCATAAAATGAACACTACCAAATCTGACTCATCACCTTTCTCACAAAACCAGGTCCCTTTCTGGACCTCCTCACATCTGAATTTTGTAATCTCATTCTCCAAGCTTCCCAAGCACAGTCTTCAATATATTTTCTCTTTTCCCTGAATATTCTTCTGTGGGATAAGTGAGACAGAATATGTAAAGCATAAAATATGTCATACCTAGAACATGCTAGGCACTCAACAAGTCACATTTCACTTTCTCTTCTTGATCTAAGCATTAGAATGATTCTCTGTTCCTCTTACTGGACTCCATTACACCTTTCTCTCCATTCCATACTATATAGCTTCACACAGGAGTTCTCTAAAATGTCTATCCTCACAAACATATGTCTGATCCCCTATAGTGGGTTGACTTTTGTACCTCAAAAAGCTGTATCCAAGTTCTAACCCTCAGTGCCTGTATATGTAATCTTTCTTGGGGGAAATTGTATTTGCAGATATAATTAAGTTAAGGATCTAGAGATAAGGTCATCCTCATCCTAAATTCAATGACAAGTGTCCTTATAAAAAGAGGTGAAGGCCATCTGGGAAGAGGCAGATTGGAGTGATGCATCTTCAAACCAGGTAATGGCAAGGACTGCCCACAACCACTAGAAGCTAGGAGAAAGGTATGCAATGGAATCTTCCTCAGAGCCTCCAGAAGGGACTAATCCTGCCTACACTTGAATTTGGACTTGGAGAAATATGAGAGAATAAATTTCTGCTGCTCTATGCCTTCGAGTTTGTAGAAATTTCTTATGGCAGCCCTAGGATGCTAATGCACTCCATTATTCTGAACCTTCAGGTCCTTAATCTGGGTGTATAGCCTACCCTTCCAAGGTTCTCTCTTAGAAGGTTCTCCTTTACAGCTTCCCCTCTTCTGTATATTAACTGTCCCTTGATCATACAGTGATTATTTGCATTTTACCTTTTCTAATGTGATGCCTTTCCCTTCTCTAAAATTCACTGTGCTTTCTCCACTCGTTCAAATCCTAATCATGAAATGAAAGACCTACCCTGATCCACAGTGATTTCTTTCCTATTCTGAATTCTTATAACACACATTTGGCATCAAATCCTGTTTAATTAAAACAGCATTTGTTTTGCTTTTCATCTATGTGTATCTCCTTGAGGGCAGGATGTTTTTGCAACACAGAAGATGTTGAATATATGAATACAAGTCAGAAAGTACTGATAGAGAATCCAGGTTTTGGAGCTGAATTGTCCCCCCGCCCTCAAAAAAAAAGAATCATATAATCATACCTCAGAATGTGACTGATTACATTTAGAGATAGGGCCTTTAAAGAGATATTTAAGGTTAAATGAGGTCATATGTGTGGGCTGCAATCCAGTCAGACTGATGTCCTTTAGTAATAGGAAATTCAGAGACAGAGAGACACCCGGAGTGCCCGTGCACAGAGGGGCCACCACCAGACAAAGCTTTAGTAAGTCAAGGAGAATTGTTGGAAATAAGTCTTTCCCTTATGGTCCTCAGAGGAAACCAGCCCTGCCAGTACCTTGACCTCGGTCTTCCAGTCTCCAGAACTGTGAAAAAATAAATTTCTGCTGTTTAAGCCCCAAAGTATGTGGTATTTTGTTATGGCAGCCCTAGCAAACTAATACAGCAAAAAAAGGTTTATGACTCAAAGTTAAAAAAAAAAACAAAACTCCTGGAAGGGGGAGTAAAAAGACAAATGTAGCCCTTAGTAAAGCCCAACACCTTTTGGGTTTATTATGAAAACAACATCAATTTAGAGTGAAATTCAAAGAGATATGAGAGTAGAAGTGGGTGCTGGCCTCTACTACTCTTCATCTTCTTTTAGAATGGTGTTATTGCCTAACCCATAGTCTGAAAATTACCCGATAGTCTCATGATTTAATCTGCTAATCTAAAATTATATAAGGTCCAATCACGGAGTGTAAGCCTAGACATTTTCTGGGATTGGCTATAAGGGTATTGGATTTATTGGTGGGGATCAAAATAATAGTGGTTATTTTATTTATATATATATATATATATATTTTGCCAGGATCACATAAAGTATGCTTTTTCTCTTCCTCATTCCTTTACCATCCCATAACTTCCATTGCTTAAAGGGGAAAAATAAGTATTGAAATTGATTCTATATTATTCAAATTAAATTTGGAATTTTGAGTTCCCTTCTGGGAAGTAATTTTCAGAGGCTCACGACAGAATGTAGTACATCCAAAGGGAGGTATCCGAAATGGGCAGGGCTGTAAAGACTGAGGCCCCTGAGGGGGGTTGGAATAGCTGATGTTTGGTCAAAGATATATGGAGGGTTGGCTACTGGAGGAAGGTATCAGCTTGCTCTTCGTGGCCCTTGAGGTAAAGGCTGGGCCTAAAAAGTGAACCTTTCAGAATGCTAATTTCATTTTAACACAACAATTTTCACTACATTGTCTAATTTTTTAAGGACCAGAAGTAACGAGGTGTAGAGGCCCACTGAGTGGCAACGTATTTTAGTAGCTAACAGGGTTTTGGAGTTATAACTTTACCTCTTTTATCTGCGTGATCTAGTCTAGGTACTTAATTTACTTAGCTTTAGTATCTCCATCAAAATAGGATTAATAACTGCAATGACCTCATTTAGAGTATTAGATGAAATAATACATGTGAACTGCTGAGGAAATTGATGCAAACAGGGGTGGCTTAACATATTTTAGCCACAAAGTTCATCCAGGCTTATGCCTAGTCTTGAGCTCTAGACTCTGTTTGATTTCCTTATGCCACTTGGGTCCAAGTTTTCTTCCAATAAACAAAAAGGAAAAGAAGTTATAAATGGGTGGGCTCAGGGCAGTGCATTGAAAGGACAAGAATTGGCTTCTTTTTATGGCCTACTATGTGAGCTTGTGTTAGCTGCCTATGTTGGGCCACATAGTTAACAAAATGATTTTAGCTCTAAGTCTGTTTAAACACCAGAAAAAGCAATTCTTCTCCCTTGCCCTCAGTTCTTACCCCTCTGCTTCTTTCCTTTATCACTCTCCTGCTCCTGGCAGGCTAGGTAGGGTGATCCTAACCCACAACCAGAATGTCTCTGATGAAGCCATTTCCTCCCATCCTCTACCTTCTGCTATCACTTAAGTCCACAGAATGCTGATTTCGAAAGCTTGGCTCTGACTGGGCTCATTACATTAAAAAATACTAAGCTCAGAACCTAGCTCTGTATTTTAATCAGAATATATGAAAACTCAGAAGCAAATGGAGAAGACTGAGAGACCAAGTGAGGCTAGATCTGAAGCAGGCGAGGCCCAGGAAGACCTCGGGGTAATTTATAATGACCACCCCTCGGGTGTCTGTTTCTCTGAGGTCGTCCATTCTGAGAGGAGTGCACCTCGAATTTTGTTAAAACATATTTAGCACATATTAAGCTCAGTGATACTGATAATATATATGATAATAAGCTGTCTGGTTGACACCTATTAACTAGGCTCATGTCAGGGAGGGATTAGAAAAAATATGAGCTATTTAATTGGGGATGCTTAGCATCACTCATAAAAAACAAGAAATAGTTTAACAAGTTTTTCGAGATGGTACTTGAAAATTTCACCAAAATCTCAGAAAAGTACAGCCTTCGAGGTAAATCTACTATGTATTGAGAACAGCTTTGTTGTGCTTTGCATACATGTTATTATTTGGTCTTTGCCAATAATAAGTTGGCATTATTACCCTTATTTTAGAAATTAGAAAATTAGGTGCAGAGAGGTTAGGTAACATTTCCAAAATCACACAGTACTATATATCTGAAGATTGTGTTGTTTATACATCTTTAAAAGTCAATTTTTTCTTTACATGAATTACAAGACCATAGAAGGAAGTAAGGAAGTGGGTTTCATGATACATCTCTGCTTCTCATAACAGATGAGTTTACTTTTATTCTTCTTGCCCAGACTGTAACATATCATTTGGGTTACCATTAATATCACACAGACTTGGTGTTTAAATGTGCTCAGTTATTTTCGGTAAAATCCAAAGAAACTCCAATTTTCAAACAGGTGTATATGCATTAAGAAAAAAACCTACCATGTGATTTTAGACAGTTGCTAATTTGTAAACACTGGGTATTATTTCTGAACTCACGTGCTTAGAATGTTAAAAATGCAATATTTTTATGTGGACTTTTTTAGAATGTTAAAGCGTGTATGAGATATGTTTGTGCATATTTTGCCTTATATATGTTATTTATTTTAGGTTATGTGATCACTGAGTACCGTATATATGCAATGTATAACATTTACATGTTATTTTTATTTTTTGAGAGAATTTAACCCTCACAATTATTAACTGTGCATAAAACCTGAATAGCAGATATAACATATTAACAGTACAGGTCTGACTACTCATTCAGAATAACTGTTCTTTGCTTTAATGATATTGGGAAAAGAAAAGAGTTAGTAAAGAAATACAAGCATTCCCCAGGCCCCTCTTCCATAAAACACATTCCACCCAGTCTCCTGAACTGACTGGAATATCTTTCTCTGCCCCCCACCCCAACACCCTCTCAATACAGCCTAAAAGTCGGTGGGTAATTGGGTCCAGATTGGAGATGTTTAAATATTCATGAGGCTGGCAGGGGACTGGGAGGGGGCGACTGTCTAGAAAAGGGGTGGGGGCTGGGGAAGTGATTAGTCATTGAAAGCTAGCTAACAATTCTGAGAAAGAGACGGAGAGACAGGGAAGAAAAAGAAAGAGAGTAGGTGGGGAGAGGAAGAGAGAGAAAAGAAGAGTGGAGGGGGAGAGAGAGAGAGAGAGAGAGAGAGAGAGAGAGAGAGAGAGAGAGAGAGAGAGAGAGAGAGAGAGAGAGAGAGAGAGAGGCAGAGAGGCATGTGCGATGAGCAATAGCTGTGGACCTTACAGTTGCTGCTAACTGCCCTGGTGTGTGTGAGGGAGAGAGAGAGGGAGGGAGGGAGAGAGAGCGCGCGGCGCGAGAGAGCGAGTGAGCAAGCGAGCAGAAAAGAGGTGGAGAGGGGGGGAAATAAGAAAGAGAGAGGAGGAAAGGAGAGAAGGCAGGAAGAAGGCAAGGGAGGATACAACCATGCTGTGCTGTATGAGAAGAACCAAACAGGTAGAGCTAAAGATTTTTACTTCTTGCTTTTGTAAAATTACCAGAGCACAGTGTTTCCCTGTACAGGCAGAAAAAAAATATTTTAACTGCTTTTGCTCTGGCCATGGTGCTCTTTTCCTTAGCATATGGTAACTGCCGGTTGCATCCCAGCTTTTATTCTGTTCTGTGTCTTATGCTCTCGTTTTGAATTGCTGCTACTAATTAAGATGAGGTTAGAAAAAAATATGCCGGTTTGGCTAGAAATACGCTGGTGGGGGGTGCTATTAGTAAATGTTTAGCATTTCAGGTCTGGTTTTGCTGGTGTGGATGTAGAAATGGGTGTGGGGGAAAAGATGAGGGCTCTACCTACAAGAGGAGGAGGGAACCCTTTATATTTGCAAAAAGCAGGCTGAAAGAATGACATTCAGTAAGAGTATTGCTTGTTCTGTCTCACAATTTTCTCACATGTGCTGCGGGAGAAGCCTTCCTTCCTACACGCCTGAGCTTCATATGGGCGCAGGTATTAATGGAAGAACATGTGAAGGTTTTATTTGTTTGTTTGTTTGTTTGTTTATTTATTTTTCAATGAATGAAACTGTGATTTGGGAGATGCTTATTTTTCAAAAAGAGAATCTAAAGGCAACGGGGGCTGAGGGACAAATTGGCCGCATGGAAGGGGAAAATCCCCTTAGCGATTGTGCACCAGCTGGTCGGAGGAGATGGTGGACCACGCCCCTAGGAGCTTTGAGCTCAGATGGGATGGGAAAGACTAGCCGAGTATTACCTGTTGGAAATCAGGTCTTTCCTCCCCTTCTCTTGCATCTCGTCTGGGATTGTCAGTGACCAGAGTGAGGCTAACATTCTAGATAAGCGTGGTGACTCATTTTCATCAGGAAGAGGGACACATACAAGATGACCAAGAATTCCAGTCCCCGCCCTCCTCCCGCATTGCCCAGATTTTTCTTCCATTTC
Organism: Tonatia bakeri; assembly: GCA_004024845.1. Lineage (NCBI taxonomy): Eukaryota > Metazoa > Chordata > Mammalia > Chiroptera > Phyllostomidae > Tonatia > Tonatia bakeri. Next base: position 151,807 of record PVIA01001321.1, on the reverse strand, counting down.
AAATTGCTCACTTATTTCTTGAAAGACATTTTAGAAACTTGATTGGAGTAGGGTGAGGAGGAACGAAGAGTATGTTATTCCGCAGGAGCCCACGATGCCCTGGCATTTGCCGAATGAGGCTTTCAAACATTTATTGGAACACATTTGAGTGATTTTAGCGAAGGTTACGGGGCAAAATGGGCGAGGGTGTGCTTGTGCATGAGTGTGCGTGTGCCCTTGGGAGGGGATGGCAGTCTTGGTCAAAGGAGTCCTTTGCAGATTGATTGCCTTAAGGGTGGGGTGCAAGAGATAGGAATTGGGCATTATTCCTGTGCAGGTATTGGATATTGGGCAATTTGTAATACACTTGCTAATCTGAAGGGGGTGAAGGAGGCCAGTGGAGAAGAAACAGCCTGCCAGATTTGAACATTTAGCCAGCGCCCTGAAAGGAGGGGAGGGGAGTAAGGATGCAAGAGAAGGAAGAGGAAGGGGAAAGGAGACAGAAGCAGAATATCAGAGCTGTGGGTGGAGAGACAGAAAGAAAGGTGAGAGAGAAAGAGGAAAGAGAAAGGAAGAAAAAGAAAGAAAGGGAGAAAGGAAAGAAAAGAAAGAAAGAAGAAAAAGAAAGAAAGAAAGAAAGAAAGAAAGAAAGAAAGAAAGAAAGAAAGAAAGAAAGAAAGAAAGAAAGAAAGAAAGAAAGAACAAGAGAAAGAAAGATGCAGGCACCTGGGTTTTGTGTGTGGTTTGTGTAGAGGTGTGTGGGGAAGAGCATGAAAAGCCTTGCATGCTGCACTTCCCTAAACTGCTCTATGGCTCTAGAAATTGATGCTTCCTTTGGCTCATTTTTCAAACCAGGACACTTCTCCTGGCCTTCATTCTAATACATAAATGCAATAGATACAGGTGGCTGGGTTAAGCACACTGTCAAGGAAATGTCCTGAGGTTGCCCCACTGATGAGCTGGGCAAATACAATTTGAAGGTGAAGCCCTGAGGAAGCCAGTGGTATTCATTTGAAAATGCTTTAATTTTTGGAAATAAAAATATGATGCATTACAACTTTTTGCCACTTTATGTATACACTTACAAGTATACACATACCCCCCTTTGACAAAGGAAACCAGGCATAATATTTAGAAAGGGAATTGGGGCTAAAGGAATTCCCTTCCCCCAAAGGGGGAAGCTGCCTTCACTAGGGTGCTATCTCAGTGGCAGCCCCACGTGTTCAATGGGATGTGCAAAGTGATGAAGCTGAAATTTTGTGTTTGGAAGTTGTAGAAATTAGCACTAAATGTGTATAGCATCTACACACTTCATATACAATAGTCATGCATGTACTCTGCATGGCTTCCACATGCCTGCTTGTTTTAGCATAGTTTATATTCAAGAGAGAAAATGGAAGGTATAGAAAGTGTTCTATTTTGCCCATGCATTTTATAAACATGGGCTTCTGTGTGAAATGGTCCTGTTCCCTCTTTACCACTGCTGTATATCCTTCACATAAGTCAGTAGGTAGGAGAGTATTAAATCAAACTGAAGGCAATAATGTATTCAGGGCGTGGGCTCCATACTATACTGACTGGCATTTATATAGTGTGAGTACTTAAGTCTCACACAGGTTTCCCGTTCATGGCTGAAATGATCCTGTATCATACATGGCAGAATCTGATTGTGTTTATGCTTCTTCTGGCATCATCCTAGCCCCTAACAGGGAATGGAACAAGGGTAAAAACCTGCAAAGGTCTGAACTCGGCCACACCCATAAAATCCAGCAGAAACCTGGGAGGGGGCTGGAGAGATTGCACTTCCTTCCTCTTCCACTTGAGCGGCATAAAGAAGCAATCTTGGATTTCTGAGTTGTAATACATTGCTAGTGAGTGAGAAGAAAGCATAAATGATCTTTATTGATCATTAATTACCTACCACTATAGATTATTATAGCAGGAAGAAGAGAATGGCAGTGGGGTGGAGATGGAAAGCTGATAAAGGAATGGGCAAAAGAAGAATAAAATAAAAGAATCCCTGAGATTTTATGGCTTTATGATTCTCAAATATCTTGGGGCTAACTTTAAATAGCTTAATTAGCATGTGTATTGCAGATGATGAAAAACTTGCAAGATAGAATCTGAGTCCATGAAGCCAGAAAACTATGAGGTATTTCCTTTGTTTAAAACTAAGGACTTTAACTGAAGTGTAAAGACTACCAATACAAGCAAGTAGCCTCTCAGCCCCCATCCTTCATCCATACCAACATCTGCCTTTTTCTTCATACAACAAATAATTCTGATCTTAAAGAGTGTGATCTGCAGTTTAGAATTCCAACCTCTCCTTTCCTCGCAGTGCTGGAAAGGTGTGGAAGGGTGCCGCCTCGCTGTTTGATGCAGACAATTCCTCCTAGTTATAAACTGGATTCCTCCTAAATCTCTCTGAGCCACACCCAGTGTCACCCAGGGACTAAGCGAATTAATTAAATGGAGACATTCTATTGAATATAATTGAAACTGTTCATTTTTTTAAAATGCTGATTTCTACCATACATTTCCAAATTTAAACAGAAGAAGAAATCATTTAAAGGGTTGTTTTTTTTTTTCTGCCAGATTATCTGGATTTGTAGAGAACCTTAGAAAATGTATGACGAATCTAGAAATGTGTTCATATCTGGGGAGTCTGTGATTCCTTCTAAGCTATACACAATGAGCCTGCTCTGTCTCATGCTGACAATCTGTAACTCTGGTCCCTCCCTTCCCACCCATGCTGAGGCAACTGGGATAAGAACACGTGGGGTTAATTTTTTCTCTTGCTGAGTTGGCACAACTATACAAACCTCCTTTCATATTTTATGCTAAAGGGCAGTGCTCCTGTTCACTGAGAGGGAGATTGGCAAGGGGTCTCTTTTTTCTCTTTCCTAGTGAAGTTGTCAGTGATATGCCTGGGGCTGTTAATTCCACACACTTCAGTTTTACCTGGCAGCATAAGAAACGGGTGAGCAGGGGGTCCTTTCAAGCAATAGTAAAGCACTTATATTAACCAAATGTTCTCCTTGTTCATACTGGTAAAGTAAGAAAAGTCTAAAATCTTCCTCTAATGTTAAAGGAACATTTCAAAGGTTGCACATACCCAGGTCATCTCAAGAGAAGATACAGCACTCACCTCCCTATTAGCTGTCAGAGACATTCAGGCAACCAAGCATGTCTGTTGTCAATCAAAGAAGTGGCTGTGGGCAGGGATTCTCCCATCTGAATTTCAAGTGTTGTCAGGCTGCCTCTGCACTATCACACTGAATTCTTCATAACAGTTTCTGAGGTGTTGGGAAAAGCACTGTGCTGACAGTCCTTAGTTTATGTCATATACTGATTCTATAATCTTGAATGAATCATATAATCTTGAGCTTCATTTTACTCTTGTAAGATGGAGGCTAGAACACCAAATCCAAAAACAAACAAGCAGATATCCCACTCTGCTTGCCTTAAAGGTTTTTTGTAGGGATTATACAAAATGAATGTGAAAACAAAGATCAATACAAAAGTTAAACAAAAATTTTGTCCAAGTTTTGCAATGTGAAATTTGACTTAAAGCTGCCAGTTGTTCAAGATTGTCCAGTGCCCACTACACTGTCTTTTTCTCATAGTGAATAGTTGCTTCTGGTCACAGTTGATTCCTCTGTTTATGCTCTTGCTGCTCCTATTTTTTTCTCCAGAACCTCATTCCATCCTGTCCTACCCTCTCTTGAGATTTCATCTTCTCCTTTCCTCATTGCCTATGAATATGCTCTTGTCTCTTCTTTCTTAAAGGACCATCTCCTGACTCTCCTGTCCCCATCTCTACAGTGCTCACCCTCCCATTAGAATAAAGTCCCTAGAAGTTCTCCCCACACTCACTTTCTCCTCTTCATTGCTTCCCAGTCACAATTCCATCTACTTTAATAAGCTTCTGTTCCCATAATTCAATTGAAACATATTCAGAAAAAGATACCACTTCCACTGACTCTTCAGTTTGTCTTTTGATATTCCTTTGACATTTTATATTGTTGTCTTTACTTTTGCCTGAAATGTTCTCATTTGACCCCCATGATAACTCTTCTCATTCTCCTTCTCAGACAGGTCTGTCTCAGTCTTCATTGCTGGCTTTTTAAACTCTCTTATCCCCAAAATATCAATTATCTTCTGGTACATGATCTAGATCCATTTCCTCTCTTACTTTACATACCAGTTCTAGGTGTGTATCATTCATGTTGGGAGTTTTAACCACTAGTGTGATTTCCAAATCTGTATACTGGCTATCTCTCCTGAGGTCCTGGTTCATTAGGTACCTCTGTCTAAGTATTTAAGAGATAAAACCGTGTTTATTGTGTACAAAACCATACTCTTCAGTCTTCAACTTAGTCTCCCTCCAAGTTTCCATGGTATAGCCAGCTTGCAAGCTCTAGAGACCTGGGAGTAATCACGAATATAGTACTTTGAAAAAAAAACAAAACCCACATCCAGCTACTAAATTCTTTAATTCTACTTAAAAGAGATTTTGAATCCATCCTCTACTTTCCTGGTAGAGGTGAATCCACCTCAAATAACCTGGTTCAGACTTTTACTACTTCTTATCTGGACAAAGGCAACAGCTTCTTACATGGACTTCCTACCTCCCTCTTGCTTTTCTTCAATACTTCTTGCAAATAACACTGCACTTACCTTTACATAACACAAATCTTGTCATGTGATTTTCCTCCTTAAAATCTTCTAATGTCTCCTCTTAACTGGAAGCAAAAATACAAACTGCTCAGCATGGAAGACATGACCTTCTCTTGCTTACCTTTCCAGTGTCATCTCGAAACATCCTCTCCTCCCACCTGATGACATGACATACATTTTTCAAGCCTTGGTGCCTTTGGTCACACTGTACTCTCTGCCCACATTACACTCCCTCTCAGCTAGGAAAATTTCCATTTTCCTTCTAAGAGTTAACCCTTTGAAGCCATTCTCGACCTCCCTAAGTTAAGTTTCTTCTACTTTCTTTGTGACTATGCTATATTGTATAATACCACTATTCTATCACTTATTGTGCTGTATAGCATTTTTTTTTTCACATATTGATGGCTGTACTTTGAGCTGCTTAAGGGAGAGATGAAATCCTAAATCTTTTTCCTATCTCCAGTGCCTACTAGAATACAGTACCTGGTTTTAACTGTGGAAGATCTGTTTGCTAAATGGCTATGGAATGCAGTTTATAGACTTTCCATAAGTTGTGGCATATCTAAATGGATGGAGCCACCAGTATATTTTTTCTTCAATCTACTTGCATTAAATTTTGAAGTGGAGCTGATCATCATTGGTTCTTGTTATTGACCTATAGGATGATAGCCATCATTTATTAAGGAAAGCAGGCAAAAAAATGAGCCCATTAATACTGTATTTCTCCAAACTACCATAACTGGGAATGTCCCTTTGATGTCCTCCTCTCCACCAATGAGCAGCATAGAGTCCTGCTCTCTGAGATTAGCAGAGTCTCCGGAAAGACATGTGGTTACTATAGTCTTGGGTCTTTTCATGCCCTTTCCTTTGGCCAAGTGCTTACTCTTATGGAATTGTTCAGAACTTTTGCAAATAAACCTTGACTTAATTTCTTGCTATTCTTAGTTGACTTTTTTCATTGATCACACAAAGTTCAAAATACGCTGGTTTGTGTTGGGGACCTGTATTCAAGAATTAAGTTTATTTTCAATTTGGAATTCTTTCCTTTTCACTGAAGTATCCACATAATAATATTCCTCAAAGAGAAATCTCGCATGAAGGTAATGGGTGGTTGAATGGTAAGTAGTTCTTCAAAAGTCATGTAAAATGAAGGAGAATCAGGTCAATTTTATCTTTTTTAGGTTTAATAGACTGAAGGGATTTGGATTCTGAAGTAGATATATTGTGCCCGATATGAGGCAAACTATAACCACAGCTTCCCATGAAAATACTTCTTACTCCAGGTAGTGTATTTTTCTCTGACTGAATTGGCATGGCCTTCACAAGAGAAATAAGACAAAATGAAATTTGTCTTCAACTGCTCAAGTTGAGTAGTATTTCCCAATGTCCACACTCTTATTTTATGTCTGACACATTGTTCTCAATCTCTGTTTTGGAGTTATTCTATTTTCTTTTGTCTTCCTCTCAAGTCCAAGTGTAGTTTTCCTGTTGATTATCACTACCTCAGGCGAGTGTTGAGTGGGTGAGGTTATGAAAGAAGAGTTTTCAGAAAAACGTAAAACATTCCAAATGGGTATTTTAGACAAAACAGGCATTGTAAACTGTATCTGACACATATTAACTTCTCAATAAAAATATTTACTGAGGGAATAAAAGAAGTAAGGGAAGGGTCATCATGATGGGACATTAGGGGAGATGCTTGGGACACAAGACCATTCTCACATACCTCTTCAGAACAAACTTGCTGTAAATCCACATTCAACTCTATGGGTCCTCATCACAAGGTGATGTGCTCAAAGTTATATATCCCTTTCCTGTCTGCTTAGACCAGAGTAGCGCACTTGCTGTGAGTTTACATTGTAGTGAGGGGGTTTGACCCTCCAGATTCCCCATCTTTAATTATTTACAGGCCTTATTTTGTTTGCTTAATGTCCTGTTTCATGTCTTTGTAGTGGAATAAACCCTTCTTCTGGGTTCTAGACCTGGCTCTGCCAATTGCTTGTCATATGACCTTGGGTAAGTAACTCAATCTTTCTGAGCCTCAATTTATTCATCTATGTAGTGGACACATAAAAAAATGCTCCAAATCCTGACTTATCTTTTCTACTAGGCTGGTTTGAGGTTCAAATAAAGTTATAAAAATAAAAGTGTTTTGCAAATAATGTGTTTTTCAAGTACAGGATATTAGCTGAGTACAGGAATTTCACATATTAAAACCTAAAGTATTTATGGTTCTATGCAAAGAAGTACCCTTGCTCTCTGTGTAGAAGATGTAGATATATAGACAGATAGATAGAGAAATATAGGTATATATCTTTCATTCTTATACCTTATCTCTTATTCACTACAGAGTAAAGATTAACCATGCTAATGGATTAGAACAGTATATATTTGTCATGATACCCAAGATCAGTTAAAATGCATTAGAAAAATCCACTATATGTCTTTTTCACTTTTTCTGTTTTAGTCTTTTTCTTCTCCTCTATATTTGTCTTCTTCATTTGCTAAATTAGCTGCTTCCCCTTCATCTCTATCCCCACCCCCACCTCACTTCTAAATTGGGTTCTCAGCACTAATATTACCAGGCATGCTGTGCTCACATCCATCACAGGAGGGTCCAGTCAGGCAGAACAGTAGAGAGGGAGCCTGGGACTGGTTGGGAGAATGAAAATAGGATGAAGTCTGGTTGAGGGAAGCTTGAAGATTATCACCTGAACACCATTTTCATAAAACTTTAGGATTTCTCAATGCATCAGGAAGTGATACAGTACTGAACCTTTTCCAACTCAAGTCCAAATTCCATAAATAATTTTCCAAGTTCTTAATATCTCTACAAAGGACATTTCAGTTCTCCTGTGTTCCTGGTTGATTGGGATAAGTTACTAATTTAATAAACCAAAGTGTATCAAATTTTCAGATAAGGAGTGGAGTTTTGAAAACTAAAGAATCTTATTTTTTAATATGGATAACATTTAAAAATATTTTAAATATAATAATTGCATGAAATTTGTCTAAGACATTTTGTTTTTCCTGGAAATGAAAAGTATAAAATAGAATAATTAATATCATGCATATTTTGAAAAAATACTCATATATAGGGAATTTAAATAGAATTTAACAGAAAGGTGTGTTAGCTAGAAATTTAGAAATAAACTGGTGTCCAGAGGGAACAGTTATATCTTTAATTATATTTTGGTTGGTTAATGGTCAGTGTCCCCTTTAATCATTCACTCTAGCCACCTCTCTCTGCCTGTGTTTCTTGCTCTCTCTGACTCTCATGCTGTCTCTCTCTGTCTCTGTCTCTACACACACACATACACAAACACACACTTCTATTATTTATGTGTCCTTTGATGGTGTACAAGTAATAGAAACTAACTTTAAGGGTCTATAGAAAGGATCTGTTGAAAGAAACTTAGATATCACAGAAATCAGGAAGTTTAGCAGCCCAATTTAGGGGAACCAGAGTAGACCTGGGAACCTCAACAACAGGAACTCACAGACATCTTTTTGGAGCCCAACATTTAAAGGATTCAGTTGTGAAAAACACCAGCTTCTGCATCTCTCCATTCAAATTCTTCAAAATTCTAATTGAAGACATAGGGAAGGAGAGAGGAAGGGAGCGAAAATTAAAATGAGTGAATCTGATTGGTCTTTCCTGAATCAGCTAGTTACCAATGGACCAATCATCTCTGACTGAGAGAAGAGCCAGGTCACATGGTTTGGACAAAATTTTTGAAAGGCTACTCCTATGAATCTAGTGAGAGGATAATTTGTCTGAGAAAGTGGCTTCTGAATACATACCTGTATATCCATTATAAAGTAGCTACCCAGATCAGGAAAGACTTAGCTCAAATGTGGAGGACCACTAATATTTCCCTTTCATTTTGCCTTGTTGTGCATATAATTATTGGTAGGCTTAGTTAGCTTCACTAATGATTCTGAAAAGAAGTAGTAGCCACACAGATGACTGATCTCATTGGCTTTTATATCTATAAAAGAAAGGTTAGGGCAAGTGTCCACATTTGGAGTTGACAGGTATAGGTTTTTCACTGTCTTCCCAAAGCTGAACTCTGGCAGGTAGGTAGGTACCACCTGTCTAAGAGGAATACTCACTACCATGTATTTTTGCTAATTTGGCATAGTGGAGCTTTGCTCTTTTTTCTTTTTTTAATGTGTAATGTGTTTTTTTAAACAGATCTATTTATGTTAAAGAATTGGGCAATAATGGATGTAAAATATCTTCCTTGGATCATATCAGAAAAATGCTCCTCTTTGATATTAGACATCTCATTTTGAATGTCATTGAATTAATTCTGTCAATAATCATCATATTTATCTATTTTTAGCAAATTGGCACTTTTAAATATATTGTTGTTGTCTCATATGCATCTGTTTGCTCTACATGTAGAATTTTAGTAATTAGCCTTTCACCCATTATTTGTAATCTTAGTTCCAATAACTATCCAAAAATGTTATTTTTAAATGAAAATTTGAAAGACCTTAATATCCTCCCATTATAGATTTTATAAAGGAGCTAGATGAGGCAAAGAAAAAAAATAAATTATCTCCAAAGTTTAAGCAAACTCAAGAACTGATTGCTTTTCTAAATGGCTTCAGAACCTCTTAGTCAGCACAACTAGCCTAGAAGTTAGCCTTTACCACTAGCTGTTAGAATGCAAATCCTCTTCCCTCTCCTACTATGCTTTGGTTCAGAAACTAATTTACCTGCTTGAAGTATAAGCTTAAAAGTAAAATTAATCTTCACATTAGATCCTTAACAGTTATTCCAAAGGATGCATTCCACAGTTGTACTCAAACTCTGGTAGAAGCAATTATCTCCATTATTTAAAAAAATAAAAGGCAGAATTTTTTAGGTATATTTTATTAATTATGCCATTACAGTTGTCCCATTTTCTCCCTTTTATCCTCCTGCAACCTGCACCCTCCCTCCAGTATTCCCACCTTAGTTCATGTCCATGGATCATACATTTAAGTTCTTTGACTTCTCCATTCCCTATACTATTCTTAACCTCCCCCTGTCTTTTTTATACTTACCATTTATGCTTCTTATTCCCTATACTTTTTCCTTCATTCTCTCCCCTCCTTCTCCCTGCTGATAACCCTCTGTGTGATCTCCATCTGTGATTCTGTTACTGTTCTAATTGTTGGCTTAGTTTGTTTTTGTTTTTGCTTTTAGGTTCAGTTATTCATAGTTGTGAGTTTGTTGTCATTTTACTGTTCATAGTTTTGATCTTTCTCTTAGATAAGTCCCTTTAACATTTCATGTAGTAAAGGGCTTGGTGATGATGAACTCCTCTAACTTTACTTTATCTGGGAAGCACTTTATCTGCCCCTCCATTCTAAATGATAGCTTTGCTGCACAGAGTAAGCTTGGATGGAGGTCTTTGCCTTTCATGACTTTGAATACTTCTTTCCAGCCCCTTCTTGCCTACAAGGTTTCTTCTGAGAAATCAGCTGGTAGTCTTATGGGAACTCTTTTGTAGATAACTTTCTTTTGTTCTCTTGGTGCTTTGAAGACTCTCTCCTTATCTTTAATCTTGGGTAATATAATTATGATGTGTCCTGGTGTGCTCCTCCTTGGATTCAACTTCTTTGAGACTCTCTGAGCTTCCTGGATTTCCTAGAAGTCTATTTCCCTCTCCAGACTGGAGAAGTTTTCCTTCATTATTTTTTTCAAATAAGTTTTCAATTTCCTACTCTTTCTCTTATCTTTCTGGCACCCTATGATTCAGAATGTTTAAAGTTGTCTCAGCACCCTGGTGAATACCTAAGTCTCCACCCCTTACAATGTATACAGGTGTGCCCAGACAAAGAAATATGGCCTAAATGAAAGAACAGATCAAAACACCTGAAAAATAACTAAACAACAAGGAGATAGCCAACCTATTAGATGCAGAGTTCAAAACATTGGTAATCGGGATGCTTACAGAAATGATTGAGTACAGATGTAAAATATAGGAAGAAGTGAAAGCTATGCAAAGTTAAATAAAGGAAAATATACAGGGAACCAACAGTAAAGGGAATGAAATTAGGACTCAAATCAATGATTTTGAACAGGAGGAAGAAATAAACATTCAATTGGAACAGAATGAAGAAACAAGAATTCAAGGCAGAATTTTTTAAAGAAAAAATTTTCAGTTTCTAAGTAATTAACTTGCAGTTAGATTTCTAGGTATGTGTTGTGTTGAGGAAAACCTGCTTTGGTTATCCAATCCCTTACAGGGTTCTAATGGGGAGGGGAAATAGGCATTGAACATATTTGGGGTGGAAATTGCATTTCAATATCCTATTTTAAACAAATAAAAATAGTATTTTATTTGAGAGATGTAAGGGACTAATGAGACTTTATAAGTGATCTATCACATACTTCCCTCACTTAATCTTCTCTGAGGCATTTAGGGAATTTTTCTTTCAAAGTTTTATTAGATTAATATTTTTTAAATTTCTGAGATTTTCAAAGGAAGCAAAAATGGTATTATCTCATTTAAAATATATTGACCTTTTAGTTAGTTGAATCTCACTTGAGGGTTTGTTTTATTCAAAATATATTCATATTTTTTTTCTGAAAAATGAGATCTTCAGAACTTTACCTTTAACCCTCAATCATTTGTTTACTCCAGGAAAGAGAAGGCAATTCTGTTTTTCTCTATCACTGGGGGAAGGTACTCTGGAGAAATCAGGTTGGTATTTGGTATTCACTTGGACATCTTTCATGCTAATCTAAATTCAGTATTCCTATGGCTTTGTCTGCCTTTCACTGAAAGACAGAGTGGTGACTTTTGATAACTCAGCCATATTTGTACTCCGTACTGGTGAACAGTTAACTCAAGAGCTGTATTGAAAACATCAACAAGATCTAGTTTCTTGTATATTCTTTCTTCCATCTTCAACTTCATACTTTATATATTTAGGGTAAAACCAGTATAGAGGAAGAAATTAAGATTATAATTGAAAAGGGAGGAGGAGTTATAAAATAGGAATACTTGGTTTGGAATTGGGCCATAACTCTCTAGTGAAAACTGTCATGGGAATATTAATGACCACAGATGGCTCACACTTCGCTTCTAAATGTCATCTGGAAGATACATTAAGCCCAAGAACAAGAATATGCAGGGAAGAATCCAAGAAGTTTAGGCACTAGTGTACTGAAGTATACTTAAGCATAATTAGGACCTGTTTTTATTCTCACTTAAGTGGGAAAAGCTATTTATTTTCATTGGCTAGAAAAAGAAATATCATCATAGGTATTGTCTTATTTTATGCTAAAGTATATTTCAGTGTTTACCATTTTTCATCCAGACCTTTGCAGTTCTCCTATGTCATCATTCCAGTTTCATAGAAACTGATTGGCTTGTGTACAAACTAAAGTTTATTTTATTAAGTATATCTTACCAAAATTATACTTTTACTGAACTTGAGTATATTGTAAAAATCCACCCATAAAGAACTAAATTATAGGATCCATACAAAAACCAGTAGAAAAATTAACTTTCTCATAATTCAAGATTTACAGATATTAAAAATATCAGTTTTCTTTCTATTCTTTGTTATTATCTCAGAAGGTATCATTTTAAATTAATTATTTTTCCCTAGATTAATTATTTTCTCCCTAGATTAGATCTCTGACTTTTCTGCTTTTGACAATCCCATTTCCAGAGACCAGCATATTCTGTTACCCAGCTCATTGCTTAGAATAACGGATTATACTTCCTATATGAAAGCCATACACGCTATCTTATCAGTGACCAAATTCTACTTGTAGTGTGGTTCACATCTGTCCTTTCCTTCTTCTGCGAGCCTTTCTCAACCAGCATTCTAGAAGATAACCAAGCCCTGATACCCTAATGCCCTAAAGCCCATGAATTAACCTCTTTCCTACGCATCTAGACCACCTACTAGTTATATGCCATCTTTGTAAAAATTTAGAAACAGTCACTCAAATTTTTTTTGTTTGTTTGTTTTTGTTCTGTGGTTCAGATGAGAAACCACAGGTGAAAAGGCTGGATAGTCACCAAAATTCCTGGTTTTAGGCATTACTTTTGCACACTGCCTGCTGGTTAATCTTTCATTTCATTCCCTTTTCCTCAAAATTTCAATGACTTTTCTTTTTTTACAGGGTTAATTGTATTTCTTTATGAGCATTTTCAAGGCTCCTTTGAACCTGATAATTTTCTATTCCTGCCCTACCTCCTATTGGCTCTGCCTTTGACTAGACTTGTGAATATAATCTCTCTGGCTTGCCATTTGTATATAAACGGAAGTATTGAACTAAGTTGTCTCTAAGGCTGTGCAACTTATAAAATAGCATGTTCAGTAGCAAAGCTCCTCCACTTTGTCTTTCTGTCCCAGACAGACTTAGATTGAATTTAAGTATTAGTTTCCTTGTATTTTTCTTCATTGTCATTTCCACTACTTGGAAAGCCCGCTTTCTGCCTCACTGAATCTCATCTGACCTCTGTGGACTGAATCAAGAGTTATCTCTTTTGAAGACTTTCCTGACTTCTGTATTTCTCTGTGACTTATTCCCCAGTTAGTTCTTCAGTAGCACATATTACCTGTTTGTTCCTTTGGCATTCATTAAACAAAACCTCATTTGACTACCCATTTGTATTTGTATGTACCTAACTTCCCCAACCAGTTTGCAAACCCTTTGAAGGTAAGGTATCAAGTTCAGTGCCTGGCTCAAGAAACACATGTTGATTGATATATTGAAATCTACTCTGTGATAGCTCTATACTAGACTTTGTCAGGGTATACAAGACAAACAGAAGACTCTGTGAACTCTCAGAAAGACAAGTAAAGCCATGGTGATTCTGGGACATTTGAAACCATGAAACGTGTCTTCTTTCTTGAATCTCTTTACCTTCTTGGCATCCATAAACACCTAATTTTGCTGGGTTTTCTATCCTACATCTTTGGTTGCATAAGTTTTTGTTGTTGTTGTTATTGTTTTCTTCTTGGCTTCTCTTTTTTTACCAATCTCTGGAAATTTGTTGTTACCCAGGCTTTTGTACTTATTCTTGTATGCTCTTACTCAACAGAAGCTCCAGGGATAATCTATTCCACACTCATAACACTCACATGGACTAGTGGGTCTCAAATTCTTGAGGCTTTTTAATGGCTGGGTTCTAGAGCTTTCTATCTAACTGTATACTGGAAATCTTTTTCTGATGATCCTTAGGAGCCCCAACTTCAACATATCCTAAAAATAAGTCATCATCTCTTATTGCCAAATCTCTTCTCCTTTCTCATCCAGTCATGTAAATGGAAATGGAACCCTGATCCATTCCCCAGAATCTTCCTTTTATCATTAGATTCTACTACCTTTTTCAGTTTCTATAGGAAAGCAAACAAACAAAAACACTTTCATTTGGCCTTGTCCCTCACTCTCTACCTCAATAATGTCTTGACTCTATTCACTTTTCTCTCTTTACACTGTCATCTCCAACTCAGTTGTCTTTCATGGAGATTAATGTAATAGCCTTCCCTTCTCATCTCCCTTCTTTTATCCTCACTCTTTTAAGTTATCCTCCTCTCCGTAGCCATAATAATTTTTAAGTGTCTATCAGGTTATGTATCTTCTCCACTTAAAAACCTTAAATAGTTTCCCAATTCACTTAGAACCAAAACCAAATTCCTTATAACATGACCTATAAAGTCCTACATGATCGAAGCTTTGCTTCTTTGTAAGACTTCTTATAACCATGCCCCTTAGATCACCAAGTCTGCTGACATCTCTTTTGTTTTTAAAACACACCATACACATTCCTTCTTCAAATATTTCACATGTGTTGCTCCCTCTACCCAGAATGCTCTTTCTCTGACTCTTTGAAAGGCCTTTGGTAACAAATTCATCTGTGTGGTATCCAAATCACTCTCTCACATCTCACCCCACTTCTGTTATTTTTTTAAGGATTACTGTCAATCTGACTTTTTTAAAAAGAATATTGACTTGTGCCCTGGCTGGTGTAGCTTAGTGGATTGAGTGCAGGCTGAGAACCAGGCATTGCAGGTTCGATTCCCAGCCAGGGCACATGCCTGGGTTGCAGGCCATGTCCCCCAGCAACCACATATTGATGTTTCTCTCTCTCTCTCTTTCTTCCTCCCTTCCCTCTCTAAAAATAAATAAATAAAATCTTTTTTTAAAAAGTTATTTTTAAAAAAAGAATATTGACTTGTTAATTTTCTGGTCCCTGCATATCTCTTAAAACTTCAGAATCTACCTTTCTTCACATCACATACTCCACTGAAATTGTATAATTTCATGGAACAACCCATGCTTTTAAAAAATCTTTTCTTCCTTTTCAAACACTGTGTTTTTGCCTGGAATGTGTTTCTTTCTCTCCTTTTCAAGTAACACATTTCCAATTTCTTTCCATGATGTGGTTGGAGTTGTTTTCTTCTTTATGGATACTCCCTGACCCTCCAGGGAGGTATGATCATCCTCTCCTTTGTGCTATCTTTGCATCTAGTATGTACATCTCTATTCCACAGACTGTATTATAAGTATTCATTTACATGTCTGTTTTACTATAGTAGGAGCTCTTCTAGGGAAGAAGTCATGTTTCATTTATTGCCTATGTATAACTCATTTCAATGCTTTGCATTTAATAGGCTCCCATTAAATAGGAGCTGAGTTAATGGAGCCTAAACAAGTGAACAAATATCAGTGCCCCGTCAGTAGTATGGCAAAATTTGTGTAGGTCTCAAGCAAAGGTTTTTCAATTCCCACTGATCAATCATGGAACCTGCCCACCTGGCACAGTTTATAATTGGACACCTAATAGAGAGCTCACACAGAGCTAAGGCCACATGGACTTGGATTTCACCCAAGTTATACCAGCTGGTTACTTCAACAAATAATAGTCACCATTTTGTAGAAAGGTACTTTAACATGAAAAAAACATAGCCATACTTAACAAAATTAACTTTTTATAACCTGGACTAAGGATGGGTAGCAGTTTAAAATATCTAGCTTTAGTTCTTAAATCACTAATTTGCCTCCTCAGCCTGGTGCTGAACATTCAGCCCTCTCCTAACACCTGAAATTGTGTCTTCTGGTCCTGATCCCACAGAAATCCTGGTGAGACTTCACATTCTTCCTCTTTGTTTATGATGTGACCTGCAGCTGCATGTACACATACTCTCCTTTCACTCTCCTTAATTTCTAGTTAGAAAAATTATACACTGTAATGTTTAATTATTGTTTTTTTTCTGGTCCTTGTGTATGTGCTATGAAATCATTCAGCCATCTGATATTGTTGTACCTATTTCCAAATGATAAACAAAAGGGAAAATACTAGTAGTTTTCCCACCAGGGAAGTGAAGAAACAAATGGCCAGGTAATCATTATCTTACCATCTAACTTACGTCTCTTACACACAAAAGTATGATTCCTTCTGGGAAGTGTAGCTGTGAAGGAATTCTGAAGAGGGAGAAATATTATTGAGTGTAGTCTGTTTCCTTTTTTAAGAATACGTATGAGAATCAAAAAGGAAAAAGAATGAATGGTTCATGGTCATTAAGTAGCTAGGTCCTGTTGAACTTAAGCTAAATAATGTAGAGATTAAATATACTTTTTTGGGGGGTTTGGATAGGAAATTCAAACACTTTTTTAGCTTTTTTTCTCTGGGAAATGACATTCTAAGTTTCAGACTGCTAGCCTGCAAAGCAAACTTTGGAAACATTTCATTTATAGGTGGGAGTAATGTTCACTCCAAAACCAAATTTGGGAGGAACCTAAAGAATGAAATTTTCCCATTTAGGGAGAAGATGAGCATAAGTAAGGCAAGATAAAGCAAACTTCAGCTCAAAAAAATGAGTCACTTTTCTCAGTTGTACGTTTTTTGTGTCAGTAATTATGTGGGAGGTGGAGAAGATGCATGGGTAGTTTGGGTTGCTGAGAAAATACATGAGAGAAGCTAGTATTCAACACTGGAGAGGTTGGTTTGGTGGGATTATAGTGGAACTTTGAAAGGTTCATAAGACTCAGGTGGAACCTTTAGAATCATTTCTAGCAAAGAATTCATTTTCCTTTCCACTGATCTAGCCATACATTCTTTTGCTTCCATTTTCCACAGACCTTTCTATAGGCTGTTTTCTCAGCAGAACCCTTAAAGAGTTGAAAACTGTTTCACATCAAGGCTATGGACTTCCCAGTTGGTGTATACCCAGAGACACTGCAGTGTTAACCACTTGTCTCATCATACTCCAGGAATAACCAACAAATCTGGGTTGTTCTGATTCAACCAAATTTCAGCCCAATTCTCTGGAACTAAGAAAGGAGTTTTCTTTGGATTCTAACAAAGGGTCAACAGATCAGACCTACATTGGTAAAAGAAGATTAGAGAATAGACTAGACTAAGGGATAACAAAATCTTCTAGGCACTTTCTATACATGCAAACTTTTATTACCTCCTAACATTAAGTGGTGCTGTTATTTCCACTAAATTCTTTCGGTCCTCCACTATGCCAAATCATGGTCTGCCTTCAAAACCTCTGTTGATGCAACCTTATTTACAACAGTCAAGATTTGTAAGCAAACCAAGAGCCCATTGGTAGATGTGTGTATAAAGAAGCTACGGTACATTTACACAATGGATACTACTTGTCTATAAAAAAAGAAGGAAATTTCACTGTTTGCAACAGCATGGATGGACCTGAAGAGTATTATGCTAAGTGAAATAAGTCAACCAGAGAAAGACAAGTGCCATATGATTTCACTTATATGTGAAATCTAGTGAACAATATAAATGAACAACCAAAATAGAAACAGACTTATAGATACAGAGAACAAATGACAGCTGCCAGAAAGGAGAGGGTTGGGGAACTGAGTTCAAAATGTGAAGGCATTAAGCAAAAACAAACAAACACACAAAAAAACAACCACTAAACAAAACAAAAAAACAACAACTCATAGACACAGATAATAGTATGTTGATTTTCAGAGGGAAAGGGGTATAGGGGAGTGAGGTAAATAGAATTCTGTTGAAAAATCACCTACTTTATAAAATCATTCCAGACATTTTCTTATTCCCCACTGGATTTATACTGTGATTTCTACTCCCTCATATTGTTTGTATGTGTATGTATTGCGTATATGTGTTTTATATTTATATGTATTGTCTTTTCCTATCTCTCAGGCACTGCTTAATTTTCATTCTTGAATTCTCCTATTTTTAGATTTCACAAGTCACTAAACAATGCCTGCACATACCGAATCTACAATTTAAATTACTAACTACCTTTATATTTCATCTCCCAAGGAAAAGTCATCATCCTCTTTTATTGTGTTGTATGCCTCTTTTGTTGTATTGTAACCAATTTTCATTGATTAGTAGAGCTATGGTGATCTTAGAGATCACCTATTTTTTTAAAACTTTTCTTTAGCCACAAAAACTTTTGTCCTAGATATTTCTCAAAATCCAAATGCACAAAACAGATACAATTTGTTTCTGTGGTAAAACAGAGTTTGGTGTCCCAGAGCTGTGTGAGGTTAGCCCTATCCTCTCCCTCAAAGCCCAAAGGATGAAGCCTAGGGAGCGGAGTTTTGGAAACAATCATCTACGTCCAGTCCTGAATGGTGCAGATGTTGGGAAGTTTGTGCTTAAGATCATTCCCCTCAAAGAGGGTTGAACAGGCTCCTCCTGTATCGATGCTATGTCTTCCAGAGGGGTGACAGAGGATCATGTTTTCAATTTCTGAATTTACCTATCCCTAAATATTCTAAAATTGTGAAGTCAGCATTTAAGTGATTCCTCAGTGGACAGGGGTCTTTTACAAATGAGACAAGAAGTTTTCTGTTTGTTACCTTTCAACTCATTTTTCAATTAGTCTTTTTTGTCTGGAATCAAGATTTTCCTTAAATGTGATATAAACTTCATTTACTCATTCAACAAACATTTATTCATCATCTACTGAGCCAGAAGCTATGCTAAATACTAAAACTATAGAAATAATTTTTTATAAAAATGGAATACTTTCTACCCTCAAGTAACTCACAGTAGAATATAGTAGGCCTATAGGTGTCTATTTAAAACTTTATTAAAAAATGTGCTCCTAGATAATTTTATCAATCTTGGGTATATTTTTCTAATTTTCCATTACAGAAATATGCAGGTTTTTAAAAAAAATTCATGTACTTGTGACTATCCAACCTGCCTTGGAAGCTTGGAGGGTAAGTTTTGTGAATAAGAGAATACTCATAGGTGTTAAGACTTAAATACCATAACTCCAAAGGAGCTGTTGCTTATTGTTATCGATGTTGTTGATGATGGTGATCTTGTGTGTGTGTTAAATTAATTATATTTCTAAGTATCTTTTGGTATGAATACTTCAAGGATAGTATGTGTGTGTCTGTGTGTACATGTCTAAAGTTTAATAACATTAATACCCCTTAGAGCTAGTTCTTAAAATCTGGAACTGAAATATAATTAGTCTATCTTATAGGTATGGCCAATAAAATGGGAATAGCAATTTGAGCCTGCCTTACTCTTAGAAGACAGAGAGTCCATCACTTCCAAGCAACTGAAATGTGAACCTCTTAAGATCTAGACTCAGCCACTTTGATTCTTCAAGGAATAATGCAAAAATGTTTTACATTATCTGCAGTGGTGATAAGACCCAGGGTCTGGCAGCTTTGGTATCCACTGACTGATGTCCTAATAAGTTAGTGGTCTTATCATGGCTGTGTTTCCTGACTCCAGTTTGCTTTCCTTGGTTCTGGCCTACTTTTTGAGCCTAATTCTCTGGTCTTCCTGTCAATAATGTGAGCTCTGATATTATCCAGTTTCTATTACTTACACCTAAGAATCCTACTGATACAACCCTATATCCAAGAAATCAGGCCCAAGCTACCAAGATTTTTCACCTAGATTATTGCAACAGCCTCAAGGCTTTTTGCACTTACTGTTCCTTCTGCCTGAAATACTTTGTTCACACCTATTCTCATGACTTGCTTCCTTACTTCCTCGGGGCTCTGCTCCAGTCTCACTTTTGTAGATATCAACAAGGAGGCTTTCTCTCATCACCTTATATAAAGCAGCACCCCACGCCATACTCCTTTTCTATCCCCTTTTATTCTCTATCATTTTGATCTCCAGTCCTTATTGATTTCCACCCAAGACTGTTATTATCTGCTCACACCAGTAGCATGCAAACTTTCTGAGAGCTTCCTGACTCTTTTAGTTACTGATGTTGTCTGGCACCTAGTAAAGTGACTGCACATGTTGGATGCTCAATAAATATTTCTTCAGTGAGTAAGTTTAAATTCTGCTCAGATGCAGTAATGGCAATAAGCTAAAAATGTGCTATAGTTAATATTGACACTTTCTTCCATGCCATTCTTGCTTTTGGTCTTTAATCTTGACCAGTAGCCTCCCATATATTTCTTTCCACCTCTGTCAGTCTAAGATATGTGATACAATGGATTTTCTAAGATTAATATAAGAGAAATTTGGTCCTGCCTACCACTACAGGAGGCTTATTTATTTCTCCTTTTAGATTTTAATTGTTTAAATATTTGGGGAGGAATTTCCTGCTGTGGTAAATTTATACTCATTAAATTGTCAAATGCAACTGTATTATTTATTTATTTACTGCAGGCACCATGAGGCGAAAGGCTTACTTTTGCCATTGGCACCATATGGCTTTGACTGATTATTGTATTTTACCTGATAGTCTTTGGACAGGCCTATCAGGGTGATAAATGGGTGAGAAGGGGAGGAGTTCAAACACTGGTTGAGAAAGGATAACAAACCTGTAGCAATAAGTCACATACTGTGAAGTATTTCAAACACTGAATAAGATAGAACATCCATCGCACATCCTATTTGCATTCCAGTGTAATCTTCAAAGAGTCAACATGGCAAACACATTCCAAGATAAAAATAGCAAGATCTTTTAGAATAGATTTAACTTGCAACAAAAAAGAAAAATCCTATATGGTTACTAAACAAGCCGCGATTGCACATGGTTGTGATTGCAGCTGGAATTCTGTGTATACTTTTTCTCAGCATCAGTGTCTTATGAATGGAGGTTTTTTAAAAATAAAACTTTTAAAGATATTCTGAGACATTCTAAGAGAAAATTTGATTTGTGAGATTTGAAGATTAAAATGTATAATGGCACAGTATCAGACACTGTGTTCTGTGGTTATAACCTGATCTGAAGCCAAAACCTAATCCACTGGCATTCTTAAAGTCCGGTCTTCATTAGAGGCTTTATTCCAGACTGAAGTGCAGTGATAGCTCTGCTAACATAGGGCACTTGCAGTATATCTGGATCCACCTGCCACTCTTGTTAAAGTAGGGATCCTAAAGAAGAAAACTATTATTTAATCTTTCATCTTTCCCCAGAGCAAGACATCTTTAAGGTAATATAGGCTGGCCCCTATATTACAGTCATGTGCCACTTAATAATGGGGATACATTCTGAGAAATGTTTTGCTAAGTGATATTGACCTTGTGGGAACATCATAGAGTGTACTTATACAAACTTATGGGGTATAACCTATTACACACCTAGGCTATGCGGTACAGATGACCATTCCTAGGCTATAAGCCTATACAGTAGGTTACTGTACAAAACAACATGAGAAAATATCAAGCACAAGGGGAAATGATGCAATCAAAATACAAGATAGACACAAGATGTATGAGGCTGCTGCCAGCAAACACAGCATACTGTATTACACCAAACTTTATTTTTGTATGTAGAAAGAATACACTCTAAAATAATGATTAGAAGTATGGTATAGTAACTATAGTTGTTTATTATGACTATGTTATTACCAATAAAATAGTTGTTTATTATCACTATCAAGTACTATGAATTGTACACAATTGTGTGTGCTGTGCTGTGAAGTTATAACAGCTATGGTGTTATTTACCAAGTGATAAGAATTTTTCAGCTACTCTTATGGGAACACTGTCAAGAAATTTCCCAAGAAAAACATTTCTTGAAGCTTTTCAACATTGGTTTTGGCCAGAATGAAAGCATCAAGAGCTCCCACAAAATTAAAAATAATTTGGCATGCAAGCACACATACACGTGTATATATACACACACACACAGAATCTAAACTATTGAAATATTAGGGGGATGATGTGAGTTCTGGCCAAGATGGAGGCATAGGTAGAAACCCTTTGCTTCCCTGCACAACCAAAAGGAGGATAACAACCAATTTAAAATCAATAAACAACCCAAAATGCCAGAAAATCAAACTGCATGGAATTCTAACAACCAAGGAATTAAGAAAAAATTAACCAGAATAACCAGATCAGTAAGGCAGACCACGCGGGCCAACTCAGAAAAACCCTGGCAAGGTGGCTGGGGGGCAGGGCTGACTGCCAAGCTAGGGAGAGTTGCTTGGGAGGGACTGACTAAAGGGGAAAATTGAGACTCAGAGCTGACTGTGGGCTATGGCTGGGGTGGCTGCAGTAAGAGATACTTCCAGTCTGACACCGGAGTCTGTTGGAAAGTGCACTAGAGATGAACAGGCAAGCTGCTTTGTTCCCTCTCCGGCCCCTCCCCCACAGGTAGTGCAACAAAGAGGGTTGCCCCTGCTCAGGTGAACACCTAAGGCCCCACCCCTTACAACTTAGCAGGTGCGCCAAGACAAAGAAATACGGCCCAAATGAAAGAACAGAGCAAAACCTCAGAACTAACCAATGAGGAGATTGCCAACCTATCTGACGAGGAATTTAAAGCCCTCATAATCAAAATGCTCACAGAACTGATTGAGCTTGGTCAAAAAATGAAAGAACGAATGAAAGATACCCAAAATGAAATAAAGCAAAATATTCAGGGAACCAACAGTGACAAGGACACCAGGATTCAAAGCAACAATTGGGAACAAAAAGAAGAAATAAACATCCAACTGGATTAGAAAAAAGAAACAAGCATCCAAAAAAATGAAGAGAGGCTGAAGATTCTCTGGGACAACCTGAAATGGTCCAATATCCAAACTATAGGAGTACCGGAAGGAGAAGAACAAGAGCAAGAAATTGAAAACTTATTTGAACAAATAATGAAGGAAAACTTCCCCAATCTGGTGAAGGAAATAGACTTCCAGGAAGTCCAGGAAGCCCAGAGAGTCCCAAAGAAGTTGGACCCAAAGAGGAACACACCAAAGCACATCATCATTAAGATACCCAAGATTAAATATAAAGAGAGAATCCTGAAAGCAGCAAGAGAAAAGAAGATAATTATCTACAAAGGAGTTCCCATAAGACCATCAGCTGATTTCTTAAAAGAAACCTTACAGGCAAGAAGGGGCTGGAAAGAAGTATTCAAAGTCATGGAAGGCAAGGACCTACATTCAAGATTACTCTATCCAGCAAAGGTATAATTTAGAATGGAAGGGCAGATAAAGTGCTTCCCAGATAAGGTCAAGTTAAAGGAGTTCATCATCACCAAGCCATTATTATATGAAATGTTAAAGGGACTTATCTAAGAAAAAGAAGATAAAAAATATGAACAATAAAATGACAACAACTCACAACTATTAACAAATTAACCTAAAAGAAAAGAAAAACAACAAAAACAAAAACTAAGCAAACAATCAGAACAGGAACAGAATCAGAGAAATGGACATCACACAGAGGGAGGTCAGTGGAGAGGGGGAAGGGAGGGATGGGAAAAAAAGTACATGGAAGAAGAAGCATAATTATTAGCCATAAAATAGATGGGGAAAGATAAAAATGGTGTAGGAAACCAAGGGCTCAAAGAACTTATATGTACAACCCATGATCATGAACTAAGCACAGGGAATGCTGAAGGATTGGGGGGTCAGGGTGGAGAGGGAATAAAGGAGGAAAAATGGGGAAAACTGTAATAGCATAATCAATAAAAATACTTAAAAAAGGAAATTCTAGGGATATTTGAGATTTCAAGTTTGGGTCTCAGGTAGTAGTCAATTGTCATGTATAAGAACATTGGTTTAATAATAATTTTTAAAAGTTAAACAGACTTTTAAAATTTAAAAACTAAAACTAAAGCATATTAGATGGTGCCTCTTAAGAAGATTATTCTTAAATCATGATCTCAGAGTCACTGTCAGGGTCCAGAAACTCAGAGCCAAGGGTAACTCAGCCTTAGATAAACAGATTGTCTGGCCTAGGCCACCAATCTGTCCAACATTTGTGACCTATAAAGATTTTTCCTGCAAGCATCTCTGCTTATGCCAACTACTTATGCATGCACAGTGGAAACTTCCAAAGCTGTCATTTCCCAGGTTTCCTTTGCTTACACAACCAATTACTACTGTGCTGAGCCTTCCTTCCTCCCTCCTTTCTTCCCTTCCTTTCTCCCTTCTTCCTTCCCTTCTTTTCTCACTCTCTCTCTTTCTTTCTCTCCACCCCCCTCCCCTTCCCTCTCTCCTATTTTTTGGAGCCAGGAAAGTCTTAGTTAACCCTTACCTTTTGGTAAAGGATAGAAGCCAAAAGAGAAGATTTCAAGATTATAGTGTTCAGACTTTGCATTCTTGGTGATGTGTGAGGATGCAGGTTGCCATGGGTGGAGATACAGGAGGGTCTAATGAAAGGGAGAGAAAGAATAAGAGAGAGAGAAAGAGAGAGGGATATCTTTACCTCATTCTGAAGAAATAGAAAAAAAGTAGAAATAATCCAAGATAAGGGAGAGGAAGCTCAACAGGTATCTTGAATTAAACAAAAGACTTCAGAAATACTTGCAGTGCACTAAATTAGTACATTGCTATTTCTTACAGAGAAGATATAATCAGGAAAGACACCTCTGTCTTCTTACCCTGTTTTATGTATTTATTAAGTATCTCTTTCCAGGAAGCTAACAACCAAGTTGTATTTCCTAAACCCCTATATGGACCTGTGTTAGGTACTATGGGACATATTGTGATGGGGCAGGGGAATATAAACCCCACCACCCAGGAGGTGAAAGAAGACTGATATTTAAGAAATATGCACAAACTGAGGAATGACACTAATGAAAATAACAAAACAAGGTAGTCTGTAATGAAAATACACAGGTGCTGTGCTGTGAAGGATCAGTTAGGGTAGGGTAATATGAAGGTTTTAAAGGTAGAAAAAGTAGGAGAGTGTTCAAAACAAGGGAGAAGAGACAATATTCTACCTAAGTGAGATGTTTGTGGAGCCTTGAAAAAAGAGAAGAGTGTTTGATGGTGAAAATTAAGGGGAGTGGAATATGTATGTAGATGAAGCCCAGTCAAATAATTTGTCCTGCTTTGTTAAGAAATTTGTACTATTAGCAGCTTTTGGGTGAAAGTATTATATGATGTATATTTAGTGTGCATATACATGCAGCATTGCATGGAGGAGACTGGAGTCAGGAGGGCAAGTTAAAAGGTTATTATTTTTTTTAAAAAAAGATGAATGAGGAAGCAAAACTTTGAACGAGAGTGTTCACAAGAGACATTGAAATGTAAATTTAATTGCAGACCTTTTGAGAAAAATGAACCATTTTCAGTGCTTATGGGCCACAAGTAAGTCTCTGCCAATACATGTGATCTGTGACCTTTCCAATTTGTCTGCCCTAGTGGCATAAGGTATAGGCAGTATGACAAGGCAAGTCACAGAAGCAGTCCTTGCTTTAGGTAGTTACCCTGGCCCTTCTGCAGAGCTATTTGCTTTTCATTTCCCTATTTCTTGGATTGCTAGCTCTATATCCCATCATTATTTCTTTTGACCTGTTCATGTATTTCTTTTTGGGCTCTGAGGTTTGGAACCCCTGCCCATTGGGCAATCAGGCCTGCTCTCTTCTCTACCCTTTGGCACCAGTTATGGCATTGAACTCCATCACTCCATTTCAAACCCACTGAACCTTAGGAAGCATGCCAATTCCCCTAAATTTCCCTGTGATGAGTAGAGAAATGAAATACATAATTGTAAAATTTCCAGCTTAGATAGTGGAGTGGAAATACTATTGGCAGAGTTGATAAACTTGAAATGACGAGCTATTTTTGTAAGAAAGACAATGGTTTTGATTTACAATGTGGTCGGTGTGAGTGAGGCATCCAGAAACAAATGCCTAATTGAAGGTTCAGAAATGGGGGGAGAGGAGACAGTTGCAAGTGACTCAAAGGTGTTATTGAACGCTTATTCGTCTTCAATGGCTTCAGTTGAGCAAGTGTTAGAAAGAAAAGGGCTGAGGGAAGGGCTAACTTTCCCTTCAATGGAGGAAGATACTTCATTAAAGAAACAGAAAGATCAGTGAACAAAAGAACCAGCATACAAAATAAGAGAAGTCCATGAGAAGAAAGCTCTAAAATAGAATAGAGAAGATTATTTATCAGAGTGATCAAGAAGGATGAGAATAGAGAATAGACCGCTGAATATCAGAGGACCATTGTCAGTCTCCAAGAGGGCAACTTAATAGAGCAGTGAGAATTAAAGCCAGATTGTAGGAGCTCAGAAGGTGATTGAAGTGGAAATGCAATTGACAGAGACCACACTTTCAAGAAATTTGGCACTAAACAGAGGAAGAGAAATGAGATTCTAGTATGGGTGTTATTTTTCAAGCTAGGTAGAGATGTGTTAAAGTAAAGGGAAGAATATGGAAGGGGAGATTGATAGGCTGAAGGAGGAAATAAATGTGACATCAGTGAAGGGATTGGTTCAAATTCTTAGATTTCAAACGAATTTCTTGTAAAGAAATGATATCACTTTGAAATCATTCAAAAGAACTTATGAATCCCTATGTTCATAGCAGTGTTGTTTACAACAGCCAGCTGCTGAAAACAGCCTAAGTGCCCATCAGTAAATGAGTGGATCAAAAAACCATGGTACATTTACACAATGGAATACTACGCAGCAGAAAGAAAAAAGGAACTCTTACCTTTTGTGACAGCATGGGTGGAACTGGAGAGTGTTATGGTATGCTAAGTGAAATAAGCCAGTCAATTAAATACCATATGATCTCACCTACAAAAATGAATCTAATGAACAAAATAAACTAACAAACAAAATAGAACCCCAGGCATGGAAACATGGAACAGACTGAAAGGGACCAGACAGGAGGGGAGAAGAGGATAATTGTGGAAAGAAGGGGAAGGGACTAGACAAAGAACATGTATGAATGACCCATGGACATGGACAACAGTGTAGGAATTGACTGTGAGAGCAGGGGGTAGGATGGGTGGAGGAGGGCAAAGGGAGAAAACTGTAATAGAATAACAATTAAAAATGATTTTAAAAGAGAAGTAAATAATTGGCCACTGGAAAAAAAAAAAGGAAATAGAAGAAGATATGAGATCCATTAGATTGGAATGGGATCCTGTCAAAATTATGACCCCTCTGCTTCTTTTTTTTCCCTCAGTGAATCACTATGATCAGCATCTAAGAGTAGAAAAGAGGAAACAAAGGCCTTGGCCGAGTAGTTCAGTTGGTTAGAGCACTGTCCTGATACACCAAGCTTGCAGATTTGATTCCTGTTCAGGCCACATACAGGAATCAACCAATGAATGTATAAAAAGGTGGAACAACAAATCTCTTTCTTTCTCTAAAAATTCAATTTAAAAACTTTAGAAAAGAGGAAACAATTCAATTTAAAAACTTTAGAAAAGAGGAAACAACAAGAGTAAATCTTCTGGAAAGTTTACTAAGCATGAAGAGTGAGTTAAGAAACATGTTCCCAAGTGGCTTATGGGTCACTTGGCTTCATATTACCTGGAGGAGCTTTGAAAAATGAAGGTTTCTAAAGGAGAGACTTCATTCACATGCTCCTCAGATAATTCTTATGCATGCAAATTCAAAAGCTGTGCCTTATTGGAAAGTGAAGCAATCTTAGAAACACTAATTTAGGAGCCTAATAAGAAGCTACAATGTCTCTCATCCTGTGTTCATTTAAATCTTTTATAATGTCTCTCATCCTGTGTTCATTTAAATCTTTGCATCCCTCACAGTCTTCCCTTTCCTAAGTATATTTGCAGGGAAAGAATGAAACTCATCCCGTCTGCACTGGCGTGAGCTCTTGGTTAAACCCAGTATACCAGGAAAGCATTAAGTTCTGAAAACCTCTATACTGATCATGTACATACATGAAGTTTAGAGGATGATGTAAACTACTTATTTTTCCCCCTGAATTCCCTTTTACTCTATTAAGAGTTTATTTCAGTTAGAGGCATCTGGGAATCCCCTTCCCTCTGGGGCTCCCTTTATTTTTCTCTTTCCCCATATCCCATCTTCCTTCTCTTTGTCTCTCTTCCTCCCCCACCTCAGTTCTATCCAAAACTTCAGGTGGAACTTTAGATCTTTATGGTCCTGTGCACTGCCCCATGTTCCATCCTAGTCAGTCGCCATTAGCAGCTTCAGATGTTTGGTCCCTAGAGCTTACAAGCTGTGCATGTAGAAGATGAAAATATATACTTGCTAATCTTGACCCCTTCTTTATCATAACTATGATATATTGTTGTATATTAAAAAGTCCTGTTTCTTAATCTAATCTTACTCCTCGTAAGGGGTGGAAAGGGAAAGAAAGTATATGAAAAAATGTCAAGTCCAGTTTCTCCACATGAGCATACCTTTTATTATTTGGAACCCATTTGCCAGGAGGCCCAGAACAGGGAAGCAGAGGCACTAGTGGCTGAGTTCTATGAATTGTACATTACAAGTTTCCTGCTCGGGAAGTCCCCCCGCCCCACCTACATACACACACAAAAGACACAATAATTATTGTTTTATTTTGTTTGAAAAGTTTGACTTGGTGTTTGAAAATCACCTCATTAGTTTTAAGTTTGTCCAATTGGTTAATTGGGGTATTTTGTTTGGAAAAATCAATTCACTACCAGTCATCTAGGACAGCGATTTTCAAGTCGTGTGCGGCACAGATTTTTAAAACATGTAATACCTGAGTATGTAGTCAGACACACTGACCTCTTTTCCCTTAGGATGTCAAAAAATAATAATAGTAACAGCCAACACAGCCATAGCTGTCTGATACCTATCAGTTTTTTGTGTGTGTGTGTGTCAGGGTGGCAAAAAATGTAATGTATTTTTTTTGTGTGTGCTACAAAATGTTTAGTATTTAGTTTATGTGTGTCATGAGAGGAGAAAGGTTGAAAATCACTGATCCAGAATGAGAAGGGGCCTATACTGAATGCCACAACATTGAATTGGACCCTGTCATCAAGAGTAAACTTATTCTAAATGCATTTCATATGTAAATTCTATACTTTTCTTTCCTCTCTCTACATTCCATTTTATTTACCAAAGCAGAAATGAGAGGTTTTAGTTCCTTAATTTCCTTCTGTCAATTTGCCAATATACTAAAAATAGTAATTTCCTCCATTTATATCTGGCCCATGCTTTTCTTAAACACATGTCATCTGTCCTTCCTTCCCTCCCTCACTGTGCTAAAAGTATTCCCTCTGAGGTCCCTGGTGGCCTCTTCATTTTCATTTCCAGAGATCTTTTCTCAGTCTTCACTTAACATTTTCACTGCATTGGACTTGATGGACACCCTTTTTTGAGGTCGATTCTCTCTTCACTTGGATCCTATTTTGGCCCTGTTTGATTTTTACTCTCCTGTCTAGGATGGATTTTACTGGATCGACTTTCTCCATTTGTCTTCTAAATACCGTTACCCCCTAAAACAAAACCTTTATCTCTAATTTTCTTCATCAGAAATCTCATCTACCTTCATAGCTTCAAGCATCACCTAAATGACGCTCCAGTTTATATTCCCTGTACTAACGTGCTTCCCAGTAGATATCTCCCCTTCCAAACATTTATAATTAAAACTTCATCCATCAGTTTTCTCCCAAAATTCATCCCCCTGTTTGAATTCTCTCATTTTTTTGATTCTTCTAGTCTTAGAGATGATTTTCTCATCTGAATTTTTAAAGTACATATTAAGTCCACCATCCATTAATTCCAAATTTATGCTACTATATGTTACTTATTCTAAAATTTTATTTTTGGTCACCACATCTAAAAAATATGTTGAGGGCAAGAATTGCATTTTTCACATCTCTGCATTCCTGATTCTTATTCAAATTCAATAAGTGATTTTTATTATTAAGATGTTTCAGTTAAGTTGCTAATATTTTGCATATATTGCTCTCTTTGTGGTCATTTTTGAGAGTTACCAGTTGTGATGAAAATGAATACATATGAAGATTTAATTGAGGCTTAGACCATAATCTTGAGATAAAATGGCAACTAATAAATTTACTGATCAAATTTCCATAACATTATTAACAGTATATTTTGCACAATTTTCTACATGTTTGCACTGAATATATACTGCTTTTCAGAGCCTCTGATGGAACATGCTGTCAGTGAAAAACTTCAGAGGAAACTGGAAGAATCTAGAGTTAGATTAGGATAAATAGACACCCTAATGAGAGTCAAGGCTGAGCTAAAAATTGGAGACTGGACTTTTATACCTTATTTGGGGGGATATCAGGAGATATACATTTTTCTTTTCTTTTTGCATCATTTTATTGTTGTTCAAGTACAGTTGTCTACATTTTCCCATCACCACTTTTCCCTGGCCCACCCATCCCCACCTCCCACTTGCAATCCTTCCTCCCTTTGGCTTTGTCCATGGGTCCTTTATAGATATTCCTTGATGACCCTTCCCCATCTTTCTCCTGTTATCCCCCTCCCCCTTTTCTTTTCTTTTTCTTGACCAAAATATGGCACAGATTTTCCAGTGTCAAAGGAGGGTAGGAAAAGTTTTGAATGATGGTTTCTGCTTACTTTGTGTTTTATGTCATCAGTTTACCAAAGGAAACCTCTACCTCTTAAATTCCTATTTCTCTTAGGAATGGATTTTTAGAATTAATATGGATTTTATGGATTCTTAGAATTAATAAGCTGGAAGGGACTTGACCATTTGGTTCAAACCTCTTGTTTTGAGATACATGGACTACTTCCTCTGCACCTTATCTGTGAAGCCTCAACTTTATCCTGGCCCTAGAATTTGGGTAATGCATCCAAATGAAAATAATGTTGTTTTATTAAAAATAACATATTTGTCCTGTTCCTATTTAATAGATTTTCTTATGAAAAAGTGGATTATCTTATTATTTTTCAGATATGTAATCTTTGAAGTGTAAAAATTAGTCCCAAAATATATGGAACAATAATATATGGAACAATAATAGGAAGAAAATCTCTGTATCTCTTTTCTGTTCATGCCTTTCCCCACCTTAAATCAGCTACATCTATAAGCACTGATTCTGCAATAAGATAATTCTGCCATTCTTGAGGTTGGAAAAGTCAGCTCAATGGACTCTCATTGGCTTGAAGTTTTCTGCACTGGTACAAAATAAGTCTATATTTCAAGTACTCCATTGTTTTCCATTGAATTTATCAGTTGGTCACTATATGTGTGAAAGAGAACAAAGTACTGATTTAAATATTGACTATTATATTTGGTTTTGGTATGACCCCAAGGTGGTCACATTCCTGTCCACCTATCTACCTATAGTAGATCCAACAGCAGATTAAAAGAGTTTATCTGGAAAGTTCTTCTCTGGAGAAACAGACTTAGGAAATACAAACTCTCTTTCCTGAAGGACCCAGCTCTTTCCAGGGAGAGCTGAGGAAGTGTGAGAAAGCCCAATACTACTTCAGCACACCTCTTTCATCATCTTTTTTAAAAAGCCCTACTTTATCTAAACACTACTTTCCTGAGTCAAAAGAGTGCTTTGGTGAAATCTGCCTTTCCAGGGGCAAAAACAAATTCACGCAGTCACAGTTTTAGAAAAGCAGATACTGCTGAACTGGACAAAAAATGCTTTTTGTTTTTTTCTCCAGTAAAAGACTGTTCAAATTGCTTGAGAAAGAGATGCAATGTGATGTTTATCTGTTTACAGATGTTTAACTAGTGCCCCTTTACAGGGTCATGGGCCTACAAACAGCATTGTGGTAATTACATCCATTGCTGCAAAGAACAGATGTGTAAATTAGTAGTTTCTTGGGGGAAAATAATACCAAGTCCACTTTCCAGAAATGTACACTGTGAAATGCAGCTGTAACATTCTGCACTAAGGTTTCTTTTGCGTCTATAGCTGAATGTGCTCGCATTTTAAAAACATGACAGTTCAGTAGGACACTTAACAGGGAAGTCCAGGGAACTAGAAAATTATTCAGTTTGGGGTGTTTAAACATTCCTAGTGATACTGGACAATTCTTCATATCCAAAAAAAGGAATAACAAATCTTTTATTTGAAAGTTTTCCAGGCAAGAGATATATATTGAGTAGAAGATTGAATTAGGAAACCTCTGATGCTTCATAAACCTCTGAGGTCTATTCATCTTAGATATAAACAAGACTTCAGCGAGGCCAGAATGTACCAAGGTGATTATAACTTTGACATGTGAAAAGCAAAATATTCCTAAAGTGCCCATTGTGTGGCTTGGCAGGGATCGGTCTCTAGGTTCTTTCCTGAAAACTAGAAATCAGTGGCTCCTTACTTTAAAAGCCTATGTTACCTTGGATGTAACAAGAAGTATCATGTGAAATCATTTCTATTAATGCCTTTTTGTATTAAAATACTTGCTTTCTCTCAGGATATATATTTATGTGAATGTATGGAAATCAGTATTATTCCTGACAATTAAAACAAAAACACACTAACTAAACAAAGTTACCTTATTGTTTTTAAATAGCTTATTGACAATTCTCTTATCACAAATATGTATATCATTATAAGCTTCACTACCTTCTCTTTGTGTGAATTCTCATTTTCTCTTAAACTATGTCAAATATTGTGTGCAAATATTATACGGTGATCCAGTGCTCCTTGAAGATGAGAGTTCTTCCAGACTGCGGTTATATGTACCTTCATACATGCACCAACCAAACTTTGCAGACCACTGTGTATCCTGTAACTTGGTAAATGTAATAAAGCATTGGAAGTTAATTTGCATCTACATTGTATACTGTAACATGCAATGACATTATGCCTAACCTGGGAAGTTTGTTTCTGGGGCAGAAAAGCATAATCTTTTTGTGATTTCATAATTCCATACAAACTATCCAGCAGCACCAAACCAGAAATCTATGATTAAAATGTAACAGGGAGACAATCTAGTCTGCTAATCTGGATCTTTCAGGCCAAGAACGGAAGGATAATAAACAAATCTTCCAATTGCTTTAGGCCAAAGCATGCCTTTTCACACTAATAATCTAACTCAGCTATCTACTTTGTCCCAAATCCAGCCTCCCCTTCTCTGTGGCCAGAGGACTCAAACAAAAACACAGGAGATGAAGGCTAGCCCAGGCTCTGTCACTGACTGCCTCACTTTCTAGGCCTCAGTTTCCATGGCTATGAAACCACAAGGTTTAATGATCTCCTCTAAGGCTCATGACTATGTTCAGTGTGTCTATGCATGCTGAAATTTAAAACTGAGGTCCTATTTGTGGGATAGCTCCAAATGCCTCTAAAATCAGGAGGCAATGGGATAGGGATAGAAACAGAGACATTTCTGTCCTTAGCCCATCAATTGGGACACTTTCAATAAAAGCAAGGAAGATATTTCCAAACAGGAATGTGGCTCAGACCTCATTGTGGTCTAAGCCCCCTAGAGTACTTATTAAAATGTGTTTCAGGTGCTCTACAGCTCTATACCAGACTCCCTCAGTCAGCACCATAGGAGGTGGGGCCAGGGATCTGATCTACACAAGCATACTGGGTGCTAATGTATATGGGGGCATATGGAAAGCCCTAATCTGGATTAAAGACTACTTTCTCTGCTCATCTAAAATTTTGTTAGAAAAGAAACCATTTAATCTACTCTAAACCACAGTTCTGTAATAATGGAAACATTATGTGTCCTTCCTCATTTCCCAGAAAGGAAAAGTGTTAGTGGAACAGGCTTTTAGAAAATAGCTTCTTAGAAAAACAAGCAATTTCCTAGTTACAAATGGATTGCATTTCAAAAATAAATTGTTAAACCTGTAACTTAAAATGCTTTCTCCATTGCAATAATGTAAAATAGTCTTAAGATTTCTAGACCTATCTATACAATTTAGGTTGATCCAAAATGTAGCTGAAATTCTATACCTTTGTAATGAAAATGTAGAAGAAAGCAATAAAGTTACTGGGCTTTGGAGAGTAATAGAACCAGTTCTTTATATCCGACTTCATTTTAAAAATATATATTCACATGCGTGAGCACAAACACACATGTACAGAGCTGCCCTTTTCTGATCAGGTGTCATGCTAGCCCATTCAATAGTGGTGAGAATGAAAATTACAGAGAAACTTTTGTTTATGAGGTAACTTTGGGTCATAATGGAATGAGTGAAAAGAGGGATGGATCAAAAGGAAATTTCCAATGATGTGTGGGCAAAATTTAGAATGGAGGGGAGGGAGGTTTGAGATCAGAGCAAGGAGAAAATAGGGAGAAAAAAAAAGAGGGTTAAAGAGGAAATGAGTGGTTTATGTGGGCAGGTGATGAGTGCAAATGTAGGAGATGAGTTGCTCTTGCTTGCATGTAAGGAGAAAACTTATGGGGGTTTATATGTTCACATCTAGGCAGAAGAAAGGAACCCTGGTTAAGGTATTTTTGTCAATTACCCATATTTACCACTAGATGGCAAAATTCACACAAGGCCTCTTGGGAACTTCTGGGGTTACAGGAAAGAGGAGGAACAACATGTGTCACTTGGTAATTCATTCATTTACACCTGGAATATTGAGTTCCCACTATGTCCAAGGAACTATGCTAGTACTGATGTTGACATGGCCAATGAACGGGACAAAGTCCCTGCCCTCAGTGAACTCACAGTTGGGTGGAGGGCTAACCAGTCACAAGAGTGGCCCTAGAAGAAAGAGTAAACATTCCTTGTAAGTAGTGAGGTACAGATTTGCTCCTTTGGTGACTTGCCTCAATGTCAACCACCACAAAACCAAAACCAAAAAACAGGCCACATAGTTCTTTTTCTCCACTGACCTGCCCACATCTCCTTGGCTGTGCCTCCCACACCTCTGCACATCACCTCTTGGTATTTCAAGACCCTGTCTTCAGTCTTCTCTCAAATAAAAATGTACTAGTGGTTGGCCTTTTGCCTTCCAAATGTTTATCTTGTCTAGATGACTGGTATTAATCGGATCAACCAAAGATAGGAGGTTATTACATCCTCACTTCTAGTATCCTATGCATTTTAGGTGTTTTTGTTTTCCCCACAATATCAAAACCTTGTAACATTTAACATTTTGGAGGCAATGGACACCTCTAACTTTCTTGGAAAATCTATGGATATTGAGCAGAAATATAATTATATAAACATAATCATATAAATGAACTACCTGACATACTACTTCAGATTCAGGGGCCCCCTGAAGCCCGTCCTTAGACCACCACATATATCTATATCATATATTATATATCTGTATCTATAATCTATCTAATAATTCAAAGTACTGACCCAAATGGTGAGAGTTTGTGGACTATAATGGGGAGCAGGGGAGAAGGTGTAAGTAAACTTTTCCTGAGCCAGTCTGATTCTGCCTGCTGTCTCCCCCAAATGTTTTCTCTCCAGCGCTGGTAACTGGCCTCCCTGCCCCAACTCCAGTCCTTCCTCAGCCTTTGTCTCCGGGCCCCTCCCCTGAATGTGCAATCCGGTTTCAGTCCCTTTGCCCCTCAGAGTGGCTCTTGCTCAGCTTCCTTTAGGCGCTCCCTCCTGCCTGTATCCAGGATGACCTCATCCCTTTGTTTCTCCACCACTGCCACCAGGCTGCCGCTCACAGTGCCCCGTTTCGGAGCTTGGGCAGGGTTGAAGGAGTGTTGGGCGAGGCTTGGCCTCGGATGAAAAGGACCCTGCGCTGGGCGTGGCCTCTGCCCGCCTCCCAGTCCCAGGAGCCGTAGGCTCTGTCAAGCTCCTCCTCCAACGCCCCAAACGTTGGGGGAGGCTTCTTCCGGCCCCAAACAGCCTGGAGTTTTATTTTATTTTAAGGTACCGCCACATACTCTTGTTTGGGAGATAATTGCTTCTTTCAGGGGCTGGAACAACAAAAGCCTCAGCCCACGCGCCAGGCCTGGCCATGCAGCGAGCTGCGATGCAGTCTCCCTGTTTTGCCCCGATGTTAGTCCGGTGGCCTTCACCTCCCGCCTGCGGAAGCCGCTTGCTTCCCCGGATGGAGTTCTCTCTCAAATCAAGGTTACAGAGTTGGTGGGGAAGGAAGAGGAGGG
This sequence comes from Tonatia bakeri, assembly GCA_004024845.1. Classification (NCBI taxonomy): domain Eukaryota; kingdom Metazoa; phylum Chordata; class Mammalia; order Chiroptera; family Phyllostomidae; genus Tonatia; species Tonatia bakeri. The sequence continues at coordinate 115,985 of PVIA01001321.1, read as the reverse complement.
AAAGCTGGGTCAATCGGAAGTCCCCTCCTTGTCCCTCTCAGTTTTTCCTTACTAAAGGCTGCCCAGAGCCTATTAGCATTCCTTGGTTGTTGGTGACTGTTTCTCTAGTGCAGGAAGGAAAGGCGCAAAGCTGTCTACTGGTCTTTTCTTTCACCTTTGGAAACTAAACAGGAATTTCTTGTCGTTATAATGTAGCAGAAGCGAGAAAAACAGCTAAGGTCAGATCACAGAGACAATGATCCTTCATTATTTATTTTAAAAGTGTTTTAGTCTTCTTCACGTGAGCTTTCTGTTTCCCAGGATAAAATGCAGGTCCCAGAGACCATTGCAAATGAGTTTCTTTGGGGGTGGGGGGCAGGTAAATGAAGCAGGGGGAAGACGGGAGATGACTTACGTAGGTGTGGCCAAATTTAGACTTGAGTTGAGATTTTCTTTTAGCCTGGAAGCACATGGTACGGATACGTAGTCTTTATTCATTCAATAATATCCTGAAAACATTGAAGAAGACAATTGCAGGTGATACAAACTTTAACACTTCATGAAGTGGCAGTCTCCCCAAGGGTCCAGGGAACTACAAAAATGGGTGGAAAGCAGGAAGGTATTGTAAGATAAAGAATAGGAAATGTCAAGGTGAGAAACATTCAAACTTTTAGGAGATTTTATATGAGTTTATTTGAGCCAAAATGACAACAATTGCCAGGAAACAAAATCTTAATGGGTTGAGAAAATGCTCCAGAGGATGGTAGATTTGCAGCTTATTTTATACATTAAAATAAAAGGAGGACATGTAAGGAGAGTTACATGAAATCTATTGGTGGTGGATTAAGGAGGCAGAAGAAAGCAAAGCAGGGACAGGATAAAACAAATGGAAAGACACAAACTGCTTTTACATCGATGGGTTCAGGATAGTTAATATTTACAACACATAAAGATGGTATTTGGGCACAAGATAATAATGAGGTGTTCTGTGGTCTCCTGCTTTGGTGCAGAGGTTGTGCCTTGAGTCTGGAAAAGATTACTTTGACATTCCGAGAGTATGTTATCTTAGATGCAAAAAGAAAATTGGCAGGCTCACGTAAGGTAAAGACTGACCTTTGTTAAGGAAGCTATAGGTCTAAGAAATGACTACCACTGTGACCTGTTTTTAGTTAGGAGTTTTTATGTTCGGACCATCTTATGTGGTTGCTTTTGGCCTCTGAGTTTGTAAAACCCACCATGCAGTCCTCCCCTGAACTTGTCAGGTGTAGTATGTGGCCCCTATTTTGTCTACAGAAACAGAGAATTAAGTATAGAGCCCAGAGTTGGCTTGGCATTGGGATTGGCTAAGGGGATTTCTGCATTTCTGGTCAAGTGGAGCACTTACAGGGACATAAAAAATTATTTAAGTTTTGGTTTGCTGACATGGCACCCCTGGGATAGAGTGACCTAGAAATTTATTTCAACAGTATTTATTGAACACTTACACTGTGACAGACTTTGTTTCTGGCTGTAAAATGACCTCCGGTCCACGTGAGAGGAAAGCTGAAAGGAAGAGGAGAGAGGCCAGGCATTGAACTACTCTGGGCCTGAGTGGTCTCCAGCCCTGGAGTGGGATGACTGTGAAGGACCTGGGAGAATGGAGCAGCTGCAGAGGGGAACCAGCCACACTTGGCAATTGCTGAGGGTAGGAAGCTGATGGGAGTCGGAGCTTCTACTCCCTGTGTTCTGACCTCTTTTTCTTGTTTAAATAGGTTGAAACCAACTGTGGCAGAGGATGAGTGATTTGCAAATCTTATTTATTTATTTTTAGCAGTCTTGGTTTTTCCCTCTAACTAGGACAGTAGATTTCATTCAGATTTTCCACACAGACTGAGAATTTGGCTTTAAAAATTGTCAAACAAGGCATTCATTTAGAACGCTTTACTCTCTCTTTGCTTTTGGGAAGGTGGGGAAGGTGCAGCTTTTTGTCGACTGATGAATGATGTGTTCCCCCATTCTGAGAGGGTTGGGATTAGTGCCAAAGGAAGGGGGTATCTCCTTTCCTGTTACGGTGGGTCATTCACTAGTTCACAGAAGCATGTAACCGAAGTCATTCTGAACTGTGCAGAGTCAAGAGTCTGAGCACATGGGGAGCTGGCCGACGGACAAATTCGGTGCTAGATCATTTTGGTGATCTCTGGGGAGTGGCACATTTAGGAAGACTTTAATCTCATGATATTTTCAATGTATATAATTAATTTTAGAAGGTACCGTATTTTTCCGATCATAAGATGCACCTAGGTTTTAGAGGAGGAAAATAGGAAAAAAAATTTGAAGCAAAAAATGTGGTAAAATATTTAATAACATTAATAACATAATATTGCACCAATGTAAATGTGAACACAACTCAACAGCAGCATTAACAACCATTATTCCCCCCAAATGGGGAGGGGTGCATCTTATAGTTGAAAAAATACAGGTAAGTTGACAGTACAAGTGTTGGGGAGAGGGTGTACCCTCCATGCCAGAGTAGGGTTAGATCACAGTGAGCTTCTCTGATGCTATCTTTTTTAGGGAAATTGGAAATCAGAACATATATAACTGAAATTTGTGGACTTCGATACTTTGAATGTTTGCCTCTTTAATCTCCTAGTGAACTCCCTCAATGCACAGACACAGTAACTGAGGTCTAGAGAAGTGAAGAGACTTACATGAGGTTGTAGTCAGTTTGACACTTGTCGGATTTACAGTCCTTGTCTCTTGGTTTCCAGTCCAGGGCTTTTGCTGCTTTACCTGCTGCCTCTTATTTCTCCAAATTTCATAAAGTCACCTCTGAAATTGTGCTTTTGTTTAAGAGATATTCAAGAGAACTGTGGATTTACCAGAACAGGTGTGTTAGTCTGAGTGTCATAGGCCAGTACATTTCACACTGTTATGTGCAAATGATTTATTACAATGTAGATCCTGATGAGTGGATCTGGGCAAGGTTAGAGTGCATCAGCACCCAACTCTTGGAGGTACAGATGCTGCTGCTCCCTATGCTGAGCAGCAGAACTGACCATCACCTTTCCTCCTTGCCTGTTGTTCTCACTGATAAAACAGCTCTGGGAATTCAGAGCCCTCCCCTCCTTTTTTCCCCCTGGTTACCAGGTCACTGTGCTCCCTCAGCTCATCTGGATGCCTTTCACTGCGTGTCCTCACCCAGACCTGAGACTGTTAGAAATAGTCCGTAGTGACGGGTATCTTGAACTGAAGGGTATGATCTTTTGTCTAGTGAGTTAGTACTATCTAACTTGATTTCACAAAACCATTTGTACATAAGCAACTTGCTTAAGTCTGATAGTAAAAACAAACAAACAAAAAATCTTTTTTTCTCTGACACGTGTCCTCACAGCTGCAGCTTCTCTCCTGGGAATGCAGCTGGCTTGCTGCTAGCTCATAGGTGTGGCCTTTCAGCTGGGGCTCAGCAAGTCTGTGAGCACTTCCCACCACTCACTGCTGTCCTGTGCTTCTCAAGCTGCTTATAATACCCAGATTCAGGTTTGCCTGCCTTTGTGCACCACCCAAGTTCAGCAATTAGTTAAGTGATTACATGGCAGGGGCCCTTCTGTTGCAGGGAAGCTCCAGTGATGATCATTTCTGGGTTCTCTGAAGCTTGCCTACCTCAGAGGTGCCTCTTTCTTATTGTAAGCTATCCTCAGGAAAGAAACACAATTTAATAGAAATTATAATACACATTCACCAGGCATTTGTGAACTCCTTACTATATGAAACAGTGATCGAGAGTCTATATAGTAAAGGGGTAGGGAGGGTGAAAGCTACAGCCAGACTGCTTACCTTGTCAAATCCTAGCTCTACACCTATTAAATATGGAGTCTCCCAAATATTAGTTTCCTTATCTGTAAAAGTAATAACAATACCCACCCCATACATGTGTTATGAAATTTTCTATCGTAGGGGAGAAACAAACTTCCTCCAACCCTAACCAAATTTAGTGCATACATATGTATTGAAACTCTGAATACATGAAAGAGTCAGAGACCTACATGCCAGAGAGGTTCAGAGACAGAAAGGCAACAGGGGTATAGAAGACATCCTGAGCTAGATGTGAGGTAAGGTGCCTTGGGGGCTTCAGAAGGTCTTTGCAGGATGATAAGAGCAGACATTCAGTAAATAAATGTTTGCCCTGCCATTTAGATGGGTCAAAACGGTTATCACTGATAGTGTCTTATTATGAGCAAGGACTGAAAATCAAGTTCTTCTAAGTATTAAAGGAAGGAGCAGAAGTTTCTCTTGAGCCTGAAACTAAAATTGCCTTTATCTCAAAACAAACCATATACCACAGAAGCACATCTTGGGGTGGCTCATTCTGAACCCCCATATCATGCAAAACACTTAAGTCAGTATCTGGATCAAAGTGATTATTGAATGTTATCCCCTAAAAAGATCTTGAACTCAATTACAGTGCGGTGGAAGGGGGTTGTCCACACTAACAACAATTCTCCAGGCACTAGCTGGGTGTCATACTGTTCAACTGAATGCTGACACTATCTACAGGATGACAGAAGCAGATTCCATAGGTAAAGGGCTCAGTTCCACAAGACCACCCTCCACTTAAGATGCCAGTTGCAAGGCCATGTTATCAACCTTTGCTTCTGATGGCCAATCGTAAATTGGAGGTTCCCGTGGCCCCCCCCAACTGAAGGTGCCAATTGTAGGTTCCGGTTGTTACCTATATTTCTGACTGACTGACTGACTGTAAATCACTGGTTCCCACAACCCCCTTCTTGGGTTTGGCTGATTCGCTACAGCAGCTCACAGAACTCAGGGAATCTGTTTACTCACTAGATTACTGGTTTATTTTATAATATATATAACTATATAATATGTATTTATATATATTACACATTACATTATATATTATATATTTGTAATGCAAACAATATATATTTTAAGTATACAGACATATAATATATAATATATAATACACACTATATCTTACACAAACATAATTAATGTAATATATAATGTACATGTAATAAATATATATTATATACTGCATAAGTATATTATATATAAATATAATAAATGTATTTATGCTATTATTTATAATATGAATTATACTATATAAATATATATGTATTTGTGATATAAATACATATATATGGAACAGCCAGACGAAAGAGCTGCTGCATAGGAACAGACATGGGAAGAGGGGAGGAGTGTCCATGCCCTTTCGGAGCCTGCCACTCTGCCTGCATCCCCATGTGTTCACAAAGCCTGAAGCACTTCAAACCCTGTCCTTTTGGCATATTACTGTAAAGGCTTCATCACGTAGGACTGACTGATAAAATCATTAGCCATTGGTATTTGATTCAACTTCTAGCTCCTCTCTCCTTCCAAGTGGTTAAAAGTGAAAGTGAAAGTTCCAACCCCCTAAGCATGGTTTGTTCTCCTGTCAAGGAACCCCATCCTTGGGTGAAGTCCAATAGTTACTATTAACATAACAAAAGATACCTTTATAGCTCTCATCACAGGAAACTCAAGGGTTTTAGGATCTCTGTGCCAGAAATGGGGACAAAGACCAAATATGGTTTTCTTAATGTAAGTTGCAATAGCACAGATTATATTATTAATATAACAGTATTCCTGTGCTCAAAGAGTTTACAGAGTAATGAAGAGTTTGGGGAATGAGTGCACTAATAACTACAATGCAAAAATAAAAAACAAAAAAAACCCAAAGCTGCATCGGGAGTTTAACATGAAGATAGCACCTGCCCCAGAAACTGGCAAACTGTGCAGCCTGTGTGCTGTTTTTACATTATAAAGTGGTTGACAGAATATCAAGAATATCAGATATTTTGTGATAACTTTAAAATAATGTGAAATTCAAATTTAGTGCTCCTAAATAAAGTTTTATGGAACTCAGCCACGCTCATTTATTTATGTAGCATCTTTCATATACAATGAGAGAGTTGTCACAACCTGGGCCGTAGACAGGGGTGGGCAAAACTTGGTTTACAGTTGTGAGTACATGAAGCACAGTTTATTCTTCTATTATTATTTATTTATAAATTATCGTATTTATTATTGTTACTGTTAGTCTACTTTTGCCCACCCTGTATATGGCTCAGGAAACCAAAATACTTAACTATCTGGTTAATATTTACCCTTTGCAGAAGAAGTTTGCTGACCCCTGGACTGTCCATTTAGGATGACGTAGGAAAACTCTCCACCCAGGGAGGTGAGGATTGGGATGAGTTGTGAAGGGCAGGAAGGAGCAGTGTTTGCGGATCCCAGAGACTCAGGGACTGAGGAGCGTGTTCAGTGTGCAGCATGTGTATTTGCTTGGCTAAAGTAAAGAGTGTGTTCACAAGAGAAGTGGGAAGGGCAGACTGGGTCCATTCCACGAATTTCTCAAATGCTAAAATAATGCATGACTTCTTATCTTGATAAGCAATGGGGATAGTTAAAGATTTGGGAGTAAGCATGTTATAACCATAATTCTATTGCAGCTCAGTCTGATAAAATGTGTAGCATAGAGTGGAAGACAGACCAATTAAGAGAACATTTATAGTGTTAGCTTTCAGTATGCTTTAAACCTTAAAATACGGGAATAATGCTGCAAGGTGGAATTTGAGACTTTTGGTAAAAGAAAATTCTTTGTCTAGGAGTTCCTTGCACACCTACCACCACTGCCAACCATCCCCATTATTATTACCTTGATTCTCCACAGTGATTTAAACTTTCTGTGCTATGTTTCTGGGAGCCTCTGTGCCATGGCACAGTGGGACTGGGGTGTAACCACAAAGGTTATACAGGTACCAGGCAGCTTTATTTTGTTAAGCTTACTGGGCTTTGATGTGACTTAAAACTAAGGAATTATTCTAGCGTGGAGCTGTTGAGTTGCCCCAACCACAAGGAAAAATGGCTGTTGGGTTGCCCTGGGAATCTTTTATTCCCAGTCTTGGGTCCAGTCCTGAGCTGACCCAGGAATATGGGAAATCGTTGCCTTTGGGTGAGTAAATCAGAATTGTGGGAAGAGTGTTTGCATCATCTTACCTTCCTGGAACACTTGTACTCAAGGCTCTATGTTATGACACATCCATAAAAATCCCCATTGTATGTGGTTTCACAGCGCCAGGCACAGACTTGGCGCTCTGTGTCTCCTTGGTCATGCGACACCGCTTGTGAGAGGGTTGTGGCCCATCTCATTGCTGTCTGTGTACCAAGAAGAAAGTAATTTTCATTACGCTCAAGACCTCAGAATCAGACTTGATTGTTTTTTATTCCTACTCAAATTTGCTGAATTATTCTGGCTCAAAGATCAGGTTATAATAAATTACTGGGTGGCAGGTTCCTATGGACTAATTCAGAAATTTTAGAATTTGCCTGTCTAGCTTTAAAAATAGATTAAAGGTGATTCCCTGTCTTTGAGGACTGCAGAGGGTACAGTGTTTCTCCCCTCAGAACGACAGAGTGGGAGCATGCTGGGTCTCTGTGCCATGATCGACACTGTACTGAATTCCTCCAGTGAGCTACGTGACCAGCAGAGCAAGAGGCATGATGTCCATGGAATAGCTTTATATGGCTTTCTCTATCTGACTCATTACAGTTGTGTGAAAAATATCAGGAGTAGTTGATTCAAAGAAAAGGCAAGTTTAATTCAGGAACTCTGGCTGTATTTAAATTTTCAGACTTGGGAATAAATCACAGAACTTGCTGTATACCACCTGCCCCATTCCTTCCTTTTGATAAGAATTCACAAGAGTGAGTCTAGTTTATTTGTCTGCTTTTCTCATTAAGTTAAATAGCCATAATTCCCGGCTGGTTCCTCCCACTTGCCCCAGTATTGTTTCTCTGCCTACTCTCTGACATTTCCTCTCTTCTACTTTCAGAATTGATATGAAACCTGATCTCTAGACTATTCTCAATATCTCTAGTGTGACTCTTCCCTGTCAAAATCTTAAGAAGGAAAATGAGTGATGACATCATTTGGGTGATGAGGTCATGATACCACAAAGCTCTTGCTTTGAAATTTTATTTGTACTTTTCTGTTGTGAAGAGACTTTGAAAGGAAAAGCAGAAATTGCAGTGACAGGTCTGAAGCCTGGTTCTTTAGACACTCAGACTAGCTCAGCACTGGCCATGATGAAGTCTGTCTCTAGATTCCACCACCCTCCACTCCACTCTTCACCTTGTCTGGGAAGCTTGGGTGATAACCTGCGTGGAGTAGAGCAGCCCTATCTTCCTAGAGTGATTTTATCTCACGTGCAACTTGTACAAATATTTCGAGTTCAAATCTGGCTCTGCCACTAAATAGCTGTGTGATTTTTTAGAAAATTACTTAATGTCCCTGTGCCTCGATCCCTTCATCTGTAAAATAATAGTGCCCATTGCACAGTCTTGCTAGAACTAAATTAGTTAATATATGTAATATATTTAATATATATTATTTGCATATATGTATACAACATAGTAATGTGCTTAGAAGCGTGCTTGCACATAGGGCTATATAGTAATGATTTTAAAATTTATTATTAGTATTATTTCCTCCAAGGATCTGAATGTATTTTATAGTATTTACCTTTAAAGGATTTTTTTATTTGGAGGGGAGCACTTATTATTTTTATGAAGTGTGTATAGCCCTGAAAAAAATTATTCCACGAGCTATCAAAGATAGAAAAATCATGAAACATTTTGCAAATAATGCACCTAACCCCTAGTCTCCAGAAAGTAGCAATTTTTACTTTGTTTATATTGTCTTCTTTCAAGGAATTATTTATTGAGTTCTTACCTATGAAGCACTTTACCAATGCTCTTTTTCATCATCAAGAAAATTCTGCACAGTAGATATTAGTATCCCCATGTGAGGGATGAAGAAAGTGAAGTCTAAAGAAATTAAAACTTGCCCCAGGTCGTACAGTTAAGCAGTAGCTGAGCCAGGATTTGAACTCAAATTATTTGAGCCCAAAGCCAGGCCAGGGAGCATGTAATTGTGTCAGTGTTGGTAACTGATGACCAAGAGGAGACTGGATGCCAGAAACAAAAGGAGAGGCGAGAAAAGCAGAATGACAAGAAAAATGCAGACTCGGTTATGATTTACAGTTTTCTAGTGTCTTGTGTATTTGCCTGTAAAGTGTCTAGCCGGTCTGGGATAAGAACTCCTTTAAAATGGAAGCCTATTTGTCCTCAAACTGTATACAGTTTATGCAACACCCTTCTTCCCGCCAAACCAAAAAATTCATTTTTTTCCCACATGTAGAAGAATACAATATGTCTTCGAGAATCAGGGAGAGAATATACTTGCAGTTTTTCTCTCTCTCAAGTACTGTTGTAAAAGGGCAGTCACCTGGTGATTGATATAGGACATTAAGGCATGTGCAAACTGATATTGATAGATAGCAGTGTCCCTGCAAAATCATCCCACCAGCTACCTTATACAAATGAGCACATTGTAGAAAGCCGTATGTTCCCTGTGCAAGTGCAGCCTCAAGAAAAATCACCTAGCTCCCCCCCACGAACATGTTCCTGCCCCTTGTCCCTCCTACATAGAGATTCTGGAGCAGCCTCCGTCATAAGATTGGAAATGTAGACCAATTCTGTTAATTAAAAAGTACTTCCACCCTGGCCAGGTGGATCATTTTATTGGAGTGTCATACTGTACACTGAAAAGTTGCAGGTTCAATTCCAATCAGGGCGCATACCTAGGCTGTGGGCTTGATCCCTGGTCAAGGCACATGCAGGAGGCAACAAATCAATGTTTCTCTCTCACACTGATGTTTCTCTCTCTCCCTTTTTCTCTCTCTCTAAAATCAATAAAAACATATCCTTGGGTGAGGATTACTTTTTTTAAAAGTACCTAAAATAGTCTCAGGGCTGATATTAGGATTGTTACTCATTCAATGATACCTTCTGAGTGATAAGTGTTGAATTCTTTGATTGAATTTTCTGTTTGGTTTCTTAAAATGCAGAGGATTGGAGGCCTAGGTTAAAGACACATCCTACCATTTGGGAGCTTTCCACCAATCTGGTTTTTTAAAATTTTATAATGAGGACAGCACATTTGCTTGGCCTATTTCATTGTAATTCCTTGAGAAACAATCTAATAAAGTTGAAAATACTTTAATCAGTAATATACAAATTCAAGCTACTGTCTTTTTTTTTTTTTTGCAAATGGAGTTCTTTTCCACTCAACTAGGCTTTATAATAACATGCACTCTGATGACACGTATTACATACCCTCACTAGACATCAGGTACAATGACATTCAAAGAAGCTTTACAGACTCTCCAATGGGGCTATGACTGGATAGAGCTAGAAATCCCAATTCACAATGCTCCTCTCTCCTTAGAAACAGATGCTGCTCAGCTAATCCCCCCAGAATGGCTGGCAGCTGCATCCACAGCTCCTACCAGACATGAGTAAGTAGATTTCAGAACTTGAGCAGGTAATTGTTTTACTGGGTGTGTGAGGGACACAGCTAGGTCACTGGCATAGATATATGAAATAGTGGGTAAATTAGATTTCTCTCTTCTTTTTTAAAGTACATTTTAATTGATTATGATATTACAGCTGTCCCATAGTTTTCTTCCCTTTATCTTCCTCTGCCCTGTACCCACTTCTCCCTCCAGTAATCCCCCCGTTAGTTCGTGTCCATGGGTCATACATATAAGTTCTTTGGCTTCTCCATTTCCTATACTATTTTTAATCTCCCCCTATCTACTTTATACCTACCAGTAAATGAGATTTTTCTGTGAGGTGGGGGTTGTCAGGTAAAGAGCATATATTTTAAGAATGAAAAGACTTCTAGTTTTAAGTGGATTTCCATCAACAAGGTGCTGGATCACACAGTGGTTTAGGGGTGGATGAAAGAATTAGTGTGGGTTGTGTGGTAGAGAAGTAGGGTTGTGATTTATCATGAAAATGTAAACAGATCTGCCCCCTTCCCAAGGATAGGAAAGAATTGAATTGAGTGTTGTAGCACACTTTGGACTGTCTTTTACTTATCTCTTTGAGGATAGATGGCTCATTGGTACTGTAGAGTTAATAAACTGGACTCTATTTTGCCTGGGTCGGGATACCAGCAATCATGGAAATGAATACAGTCTCACAACCAAACCTCCTTTGGTATTTATATTATTAACATAAATTGACTTAATCTAATGATAGTGTGGAAATTTTTCTGAAATGTTATTGATGATGGCCATGATTATGATGAGAAAAATAGTAGCAGTCACTCCTTTTTTGAGCATGTACTGTACAGTATGTCAGGACTGTGCTAAAAACTTTATATACATTAACTTGTTTAACCCCTATGGCACCCCAGTGAGATAGCCCCAGTATTTCTCCATGTTACCCATAGAAAAATAACTGATGTGCCCAAGGTCCAGAGCTGATAATTAAGTGGCAGAGCCAAGATTCAAACCTATATACCTTTAACTCTATAGCCCGCGCTTTTAGGCACCAGGGAATATTGGCTTCCCACATTCTTTTTTTTGTTTGTTTTCTGTATTTTACTTTTTTAGTGTATTTTTCCATTACCATGTAGTCCTCTTATACCTGCCTACCCCCACTACAATCAAAACACTATTGTCTATGTCATTGGGTCATTTTTCTTTTTTGATCAATCCTTCCACCCTTTAGCTGTCATCCTGCTCTCTATCTATGAGTCTGTCTCTGTTTTGTTTGTTAGTTCAGTTTGTTCATTAGATTCCACACATGAGTGAAATCATGGTATTTGTCTTTCTCTGACTGGTTTATTTCACTTAGCATAATATTTTCCTGGTCCATCCATGCTATCACAAAGGGTAAAATTTTCTCCTTTTTTATGGCCAAGTAGTATTCCCTTGTGTAAATGTCCCATAGTCGTTGAACCCACTCATCTACTGATGGACACTTGGGCTGCCTCCATATCTTGGCTATTCTAAATAATGCTGCAGTAAACATAAGGGTGCTTATGACCTTTCAAATTAGTGTTCTAGATTCATTTGGATATATTCCCCTAAGTGAGATTCCTGAGTCAAGAGGCAGATCAATTTCTAATTTTTTGAGGAAACTGTTTTCCACAGTGTCTGTACCAGTCTGCATTTCCACCAACAGTACAGGAGGGTTCCCCTTTCTCCACATCCTCACCAGCACTTGTTGTTTATTCTGATAGGTGTGAGGTAATATCTTGTTGTGGTTTTAATTTGCATTTATCTGATGATTGGTGACCTTGAGTATCTTTTTATATGTATATTGGTCATTTGTATGTCCTCTTTGGAGAAGTATCTATTCAGGTCCTTTGCCCTTTTTTTAATTGGGTTGTTTTTTGGTGCTGTGTTTTGTAAGTTCTTTATAAATTTTGGGTATTAACCCCTTATCAGATGTATTGGTGAATATGTTTTCCCAATCTGTGGGTTGTCTTATTTTGTTAATGTTTTAAGCATTGGATAAGGAGCAGGATTGAGTGTAGTCTCTGTCACTTAGAAACTAGATAGAATGGACCCCTTTATATTTCCTCCATGTCTCAGTTGGGTTGTGCTCCTCACATAGTCTTATGAGGATTGAATTAACACACTAACTGTATATGTTGTACACTCATAAATGTAGAGGATAGAGGAATGTGACTGCTGAAGAGTGGCTTGATGAAGAACTCAGGCATTACTTGCCCAAACAAGCAAAACAAGGATAGGCAGCAAGTTATCTGGGGGCTGTCCATTTACATGCTCTCTGATCACTAACATAGTGTGACACAGTCACTTCACTACAAATAAATATTTTTGGAGCATCAACCATGTGCCAACACTACTTCAGCTACCAAGAGTTTGAGCACTGTACAAAACTGAAGGTCCTGCTCTCAGAAAATTTGTAGTGCAAGGGAAGATTCAATTAATAATGAAATAAAAATAGATGCCAGGTGATTCTAAGCACAAAGAATGAAAAGCAAGGTAAGTAGGCCAAGAGTGACAATATTTGGGGAAGGGTGCGTATTAGAGGGGATAAGGAAGGTCTTTCTCATTCATTTATTCGCTGAAAAAACTTATCAAATACTACTGACTTAGAATGTAATTTATGAAAGAGGTTTAATTTTAAAAGTAAATTAACAATCATTCAGTATAGTAGGAAGAACTTTTACTTTTTAATTTTTTAAAGATTTTATTTATTTATTTTTAGAGAGGGGGAAGGGAAGGAGAAAGGGAGGGAAACATCAATGTGTGGTTGTCCCTCGCATGCCCCCAGTTGGGACCTGGCCCACAACCCAGGCATGTGCTCTGACTGGGAATCAAACTGGAGACTCTTTGGTTTGCAGGTCAGTGCTCAATCCACTGAGCTATACCAGCCAGGGGGATATAGTAGTTTTTAAATAAATACTTATCATGTCCTGTATTCCTAAGTGTCCAACATGAGTCATTTCACATATCTTACCTAGAAGGAAGACAGTTTTCTGCCAGGCTTCTCTGGGCTCGGGCTTCTCTTTCTGCTGGTTGGCTCTGAATACCTTCTGCAGCAGCTCAGGCTGTGGTTTGCTCTTGGGAACTCTCGGCTGAAAGGAATTAACTGTGATAGTGATACAAGGTGCTGTCTGTTGGTAGGCTGCTTTTCTATCTCTTCGCAGATGTGTTGGCTGCCTGCTGCTCTCCCTTTCTCTCCATTTGTTAGCAGAAGAAGTCTCACAGTCCCTCTTATGTCCTGGTGGATGACTTCAGCCTTTTAAACAGCTTGATGTGGAATCACTCCTTTTTTGTTTCTAGCTCAGTGGTGACTATAAGCAGAGACCTCCAAGAGCAGGGTTTAGTGTCTCCCTTACCTTGCTTGCCTTTCCCTTCTTTGAGCATGACACTTGTAGTGGTGGTGAACGCTTGTAGAAGTAATGAACATTTGTAGAGGTAGTGAACACTTACAAAGGTAGTGAACAGTGATAGAGAAGTAGTGGACATTGGTAGAGGTAACAAACACTTAAGATGTAGTGGACACTCATAGAGGTAGTGGACAGGCAATGCTTATCAAAGGATCTGCTCCTGCTCCTAAGAGTGGAGCCCCTTCCTCGCAGAGCTGACTTTCAGCAGTTACTTGCTTGGGCATCAGTGACTTTGATCTTGATTCAGTCAGGTGACTTATACCTCTGTCTGAAGTACCCAAACGTTTTCTGAAAGAGTTGAGTCACATCATTCTGCCCAGCGTGTGCCCTGATGGACTGACCAGCATCAGTATGTGCCTCGCCTCGAGCCTGGGCTCCTCCCAGCCCCAGCATAAGAAAGGGAACTTTGTTCCTTAAATGACTAAGGAGCTAGTTGTCCTGTCCTACAGCTTTAGGCCCTGGGGCTCACTAGACAGAAAAATATAAATAGGGGCAAGGGGAGAGTTTCCAGTAATCCCCCATGAATATTTTCACTTGTTTTACAAATGGAGAAGCAGAAACATATTTAAAAATAATTGTATTGATATGACTATAATGACTGTAGCCAATCCATACATAAAATGAATATGTCTATTGTTTTTATCTTAGATTTATTGACATTTCTGGGAGCTTTTTAAAATTGCTATTATCATAGTGTAATTTCTATACATTTGTGACTTCTCTCTTTGTCTAATCCTTGCTTATTTATTTTCATAATTGGTTTTTGTGTGCAATCTCACCACATGAAGTCAGATAATCAGTTAGGTATTGGGGAAACATACTTGTTTTAGTCAGATGCTCTTGAAGTCCATCACTGAAAAATAAAGGATTTTAACAAAAATTGACAAAATAGAATCCAAGACTTTGCCTATCATCATCTTTCTGAAATGACAATAATTGAGGTGTTTAAATTTGGATTTATTCAGTAACTGTTAATAAGCATCTGCTATGTATCAGATGCCATTCTAGAAACTAGAGGTTTAGCTTTGAACAAAATAGAAAAAGCATTACACTGCTGACTCTTGTCTGTCAGAAGGCATCAACTACAATATTCCCTTTGCCTCTTCTCTATATCCATCATTGTGGGACAAATAGAATTACAAATTTGCAAAATAAAAATAACTCTTTTGAATGAGAACTGAATTCTCCAGTATTACTTTATTCTGTGTTGAACCTTCCACCTTATATTCTTTTGGAATCACATGGGCTGTACATGTTAAATAAATAATATATGAAATTGAACTAAAGACCTATATCTTGATTACTTAGCTATTATTTGAAAAGCTAACATTACCATTCCAATGTCCAATATGGGATATTTGGCTTTCTTATATATTATGTCAATCAGTGAGCATTTATTGACCACTTATTATAAAACTTTGAGCTGTAGCAATATGCTACACCCTTCAATTGAAAAGGAAAACCAAGCTCCTTTACTACCATTCTGCCAGGATTGGCAAGATGACTCTTGATGTCTCACATTCTCCTGCAGAATTGCTTAGTCATCATATATTTGTGCCCTCACCTGCACAAGAACTAAAAATGGACTTTGCACAGGACTGAAAATCAGAGTTTTAAAAAAGTGATGACACATCTTGGCAAAATCACAACGGTTTCATTGCTTCTCCCTGCATCCTGCTCCCCACTCACTCAAACCATAGTTAGATCTTTAAACTGGATTAAATGTTGAGGGAACCCTGGGTATCCTAACAGAGTGTATTCATCTTTTAAATAACACCTTCTTCCCTATAACTGCCCCAAAACGTGAAGGTAATTCATCTACCAAACTGGAGAATGTTGGCTCCTTCTCTTTTCTCTCCTCCATAAGGGGCATTTCACTGGATTTCTGATCTTTGATTAGATTCAAAGAAGGCACAGAAACTTCACTCTGAACTCCTTTAATACTTAGACATTTTCCCTAAAGTACATGCTATCAACTATGCTTAAAATCAACTAAGCTTAAACATAGAGTAAAATTTTCTTATGCAAATTTCACCTTAATAAATTATTAATTAAAATAGAGTGAGTCATAAGTATATATCTGCCAGATTTTATATATATCCATCAACACTTTGGTCTGTTTTCCTAATGGGCTGCATAACATTCTGATAGACATGGAAACTATAATGTGTTAAAGAAAACTTTGCTTAGAATATTTTCAGGCCTTAAATTTTCCTTCCCCAAAACATCTTTTGCTCAGTCCAGTTAAAAATATTTGGTTTACTAAAAATATCCTTAGAAGAATTGGTATATATCAAAAATGTTTAAAAAACATTTACTATTCAATACTGCTTAAGAGAACATTGAGGTATTATAATAGTAGTATTTATAGCTGGCAGAAGTAGATCAGAGCCAAGTTTTTCAGTGCTCTGAAGGCTGAGGCATTCCTATGATAATTGGAAAATGTTAAATGAATTGAGGTGTCCCTGTTGAATGGATGATGTGATTTTAGTTCTAAAAGTTAGGCATTCATGGATTTCTGCCTAAAGTTCTTTTGAACTTAAAGAATAAAAACGTTTGGACATCTTTCAATGAATCTTAAATTGTCCATCTCTCCTTCCCCCAACCAGAGTAACTGTGTTGGGTTTTAAATAACTACTACTTATTTTTGGCTTTCTTATCTGTGATTCTTAAATATTAATGAAAATCATTGCCTTTTCATCTAATGAATTTAGAAATTTGACTATGTCCCAACAAGTTAGTGTAATGGTACCCTTCATCTTCTTCAGACCAACATTTGCCAAGATTCTAGTCTTGGTTGAAAAGTAAAGATTTCAGAAGAAGAAAGGAATCCAGCCAAGATGGAGGCATAGGTAGATATACTGTGCCTCCTCTCATAACCAAAAGAAGGATAACAACAAATTTAAAAGCAAAGAACAACCACAACTGACAGAAAATTGAACTTTATGGAAGTCCAACAACAAAGGAGTTAAAGAAGAAACATTCATCCAGGCAGGTAGGAGGGGTGGAGATGGGCAGCCAGGGTAGAGAAGACTCATGGCAAGGTGGCAGCTAGCGAATCAGGTGGCCCCACATACATGTGCGGATAAACCAGGAGGAACAACTGGGGAGCGAGACAGACCGTGCAACCCAGGTTTCCAGTAAGGGGAAGTAAAGCCTCAAAACCTCTGACTGAAAAAACCTGTGGGGGTTGCAGCAGCAGTAGAAACTCCCAGCTTTGCAGGGTACTAGAACATATACAAACCCATCCACCCAGGAATCAGTACCAGTAGGGCCCAATTTGCTTGTGGGTAGTTGGGAAAGTTACTGAAAGCTGGGCAAGAGCTAAGCAAGAGGCATTGTTCCCTCTTGGACCCCTCCACACATACAGCGCCACAATACAGCAACAGGGGTTGCCCTGCCCTGGTGAATACCTAAGGCTCCACCCCTTACTATGTAATAGGAACACCAAGACAAAAAAAAATGGCCCAAATGAAAAACAGACCAAAGTTCCAGAAAAAAATACAACTAAGCAATCAAGAGGTAGCCAACCTATCAGATGCACAATTCAAAACATTGGTAATCAGCATGCTCACAGAAGTGGTTGAGTATGCTTGCAAAATAGAGAAAAAAGTGAAGGCTGTGAAAAGTAAAATAAAGGAAAATACACAGGGAACCAACAGTGATGGGAACGAAACTGGGACTCAAATCAACGGTTTGGAGCAGAAGGAAGAAATAAACATTCAACCAGAACAGAATGAAGAAACAAGATTTCAAAAAAATGAGAAGTTTAGGAACCTCCAGAACAACTTTAAATGTTCCAACATCTGAATCATAGGGGTGCCAGAAGGAGAAGAGGAAGAGCAAGAAATTGAAAACGTATTTGAAAAAACAGTGAAGGAGAACCTACCCAATCTAGCAAAGGAAATAGACTTCTAGGAAGTTCAGGAAGCTCAGAGAGTCCCAAAGAAGTTGGACCCAAGGAAGCATACACCAAAGCATGTCATAATTACATTACCCAAGATTAAAGATAAGGAGAGAATCTTAAAAGCAGCAAGAGAAAAGGAAACAGTTACCTACAAAGGAGTTCCCATATGGCTATCAACTGATTTCTCAAAAGAAACCTTACAGGCAAGAAGGGTCTGGAAATACGTATTTGAAGTCATAAAATGAAGGACCTGCATCCAAGATTAGTCTATCCAGCAAAGCTTTAATTTAGAATGGAAGGGCAGATAAAGTGCTTCCTAGATAAGGTCAAGTTCAAGGAGTTCATTATCACCAAGCCCTTGTTATGTGAAATGTTAAAGGGACTTCTCTAAGAAAAAGAAGATAAAAATATGAACAGTAAAATGACAACGAACTCAGAACTATCAACAACCAAACCTAAAAACAAAAACAAACTAAGGAAACAACTAAAACAAGGACAGAATCACAGAAATGGAGACCACATGAAGGATTTCAGTGGGGAGGGGGAAGGAGGAAGGGGGAAAAAGGTACAGGAAATAAGAAGCATAAATGGTAGGTACAAAATAGACGGGGAGTTAAGAATAGTATAGGAAATGGAGAAGCCAAATAACTTATATGTATGACCCATGGACATGAAGTAAGTGAGGGAATGTGGGTAGGAGGGGGGTACAGGGTGGAGGGGAATAACGGGGGGAAATGGGACAACTGTAGTAGCATAATCAATAAAATATACTTAAAAAATAAAATATTTCATGTACCTTGATTTCCTCTA
This sequence comes from Tonatia bakeri, assembly GCA_004024845.1. Classification (NCBI taxonomy): domain Eukaryota; kingdom Metazoa; phylum Chordata; class Mammalia; order Chiroptera; family Phyllostomidae; genus Tonatia; species Tonatia bakeri. Next base: position 97,467 of record PVIA01001321.1, on the reverse strand, counting down.
AGATTTCAAAAATTACAGAGCTCCCAAATATATTGGTCATTAAAAATACTAAGTTATAGCAATGAACATTCCTGAAAAAGTTACTGCGACTCATGATTGTACTCTTCCTACATAGAATGCACTGCACTGGAATGCCCTTCTTAGTGAATTAACAGACAACAACAGTCCATGTAAAAATGAAAGAATTTTAAAATTTCCTCAGAAGACATTCAGAGCTTAGTCAAAGCTTTTTTTTGTGGCAAGGCTGAATATAAAAATAAATCTGTTTTAATGAGGCTTATGAACTGACTCTTTCACCACTAAATAGGGTCCTCCTTTTATGGACCTCCCCCATATATAACTCTCATGTTTAGTCTGTGTGACTTACTCTACCAGAGAGGTAGGTATAAGATCAGGTGTCTACTGTGAATACCTGGTATATTATTAATTGTTAAAGTACTATGAAGTTATTTTGATAAAAGAATATTTTAAAAAGAGTACTGTGTGTCCTGTATGGGTAGATACAGTATCTATCTACTCACTAAAGTATATGCTACCTAGCATAGACACTCAGTATTGTTAAATGAAGAGATGAATGAGAATGTTAAAAGGATGCTTTATGGATTATCTGCTACAAGGAAGGCCACAGTATTCCAGGTCATTGAAGCAATAAAATTGGCCTTGGGGTTGGGTGAGAAAGGAGAGGACCTGGGTTCAAATACAAGTTTGACTAACTCACTCTATCTCACTCACTCACTGACTGACTAACTCACTCACTCTATGGATTTATGCAGGGTAACTTTTCAAGGCCTTGTGGCCTTTTCTTTCAGAAACTGAAAAAGTTGTGCTAAATGTACTGAGTGATCTCTGGTTTCCCTTAGCTCAAAAATCTTTTGTCTTATATAAGCTCTTATATTTCAAGTTGAGGAAAAGTCTATTTGGCCTAACATGTTAGGGTTCTCCCCACAGCTACTCTTAGGAAAGGTTCTCTTTCTTCTTGTCATCTCTCTACAAAATACACGTATTCTCAGTTCAGTTACTTCCAATACTGTGAACAGAATTATACCAGAAAATAACCTCTAGTTTAAGCTAATTAATATAATCAATTACAGGTTAAAAAAAAAGAAAGATACACACTATCTGGCACTGTCTAGCTTATGACCCAATTTTTACTTAATATATTTTTGTTTCTATATGTATCTGTTTAATCAGTCAAGTCTGACCTCATCTTTGGCTGATTTTTTCCCTCCATTTCCCTCTTCCTGTCTTTCCCATCTCCTCCTCTCTCCTTTCTCATCATCTCTTCTCTCTCCTTTCCTCCCCTGCCCTTCCTTCCCCTCTCCTCCTTTCCTTTCCCCTTTTTTCTCTCTCTCTGTCTCCATTTGTAATAGTTGTCTTTTTCCAATTAATCTCCAAAATCCAGTTTTTCCATATCTCTAATAATGTCAAATGGTCCAACCTGTTCCTCCAGGCTGAGCTGTATACCCATGGATTACCTTGAACACCTCTTTGGGTGTATCTACCAATCTGGGCACCTAGCTGTTACAAAATAATAACACTCCTAAATCTGGTCTTTCATAATTCTTTTCTTCCTGCCTACCCTTTCTCTTGTGTTTCTTACACTCCTGGACTGTTTGGGTGATCCCACAATCTTGGCACCCAAGCGTAGTCTGAGCCTTTCTATACAGTCATTTTTAACATAGAGGCTGTGTACAGAAGCTTAAGTTCTAATCATTTGGAAAGTTAAAGTGCCAGATGATCTGAGAAATTGAAGTGGGGATGGGAGCATTGAGAGAAGCTCTTCCGTTATCCATGCAAAGATTCTTTATATCACTCAGACTCTCAGCTTCCTTATTTTTATGTTTTCCATCTTTGAGTTTCATCTCTTTTGCTTTATATCCTTAAGAGGGAGGGGCAACTCTAAAATTGTAGCTTTCTTGAGTTATCTTGAATTTTCTGCACACCTGCCCACTCTGAGATGATTGGCATGCCTACTTCCCAAGGAGCAGTATTTGTATTAAAGAATCACTTGGCATCAATGCCCAAGTGCAGATGTCCTGTCATGTATGATGGTGCCTCATTCAGAGAACTCAAGATAGAGTAAAATAAATTAACAACATCTTGGCTTGATGCTCCAGTCACAACTGTTAATTTAACAGAGTCAGGTTTCCATTTCTGAGTAGAGAGCTCCTCGCAGAGACAGCTGCCCCCTGCCCCAGACTGGTGTCAGTGTCCGAGTAGGAGTCGCCAAGAGCAGCAGGATAGGGAAGGTGGTAATGCATCAGAAAATTGAGCAGTATGGCATCGAGGTGGTGGGAAGAGGGAGCAGGCTGAGCCTCTGCAAAATGCTTTTCATCTACTCCTTCTCTCTTTGTATGGATAACCACACAGTTACCTGAAGAAGAAGAAAAACTTGTCCTGAATCTTACTGGAAAATTGTCAGTTCTGCTTTTATTCTCACATGTAGCTATTTTCAAACATACCTTTGTATATCCATGACATGTTGATGTACCTATATAACAACAGGCTTATGTGTTTGTCCAAATTATGTCAAGCAGGCCCATGTCATGATTAGCTGGATCTAGGTCACTGGGGCAGAGCTGGTATGATGTACCATTATCTTAGCTTGCTGTGGCTTACCCCCTAAACTGGAGCGAAGGCCATGGTTAGGCCAAAGTAAAGATTGGGGCCAACCACAGGACTTGTACATAACAAGCACTCTTTTATTATTGGTTTTTAGAACAAAAGTTGCTGCATTGTTCACTGTTGTATGGAACAATGTTCACAAAAGTCATGTATTCTACAGTTGAAGGAAAAAATACGTGGAGACCATAAGTAACCACACTGGGGCACCACGGTGAGCAATGGAGCTACATAGAATTTGGGTTCTTGCCTATATGTTTTTTTCCATGACTATACCTTCTATCCCTATCCTGTGATTTAATTTCCTTGTGGAAAAATGTCATTTGCAGCATGTTATGCTGTAAATGTATCAAATGATAAAAATTTTGTATTATAGTCTCTTGCTTTTAGGACTAGAATGACTCTATTGGTAATAATATAAAACTAATTTTAGTTTTAAATTGCTTTGGGAATAAGAGTTTGTGATTTGAAATACATGCTGTTTTATCAAAGGTGGAAATGGTGTTTTTTTTCTTTTCTTTAAACTCAAGAATAATGGCCATTTTCTGTCTTCAAATTGTGGGGATCTAGTGTGTTGATTACTGATGTTGGACCACACACAAGGGAAATCACAAATCATTCCGTGACTGGCATTCTGAATTGTCATATTCTGAACAAAAAGCCCTGGAACCCCTTTGCAGTTTATACAAAACCCTGATAGAATTTGTTGTCTAAACCTTTAGCATACTTTTTGTCCTGAATATATTGGTTTTCTGACTAGACTTGAAGTCTTAGGGACAAAAAAATAAAAGATTTTTCCATAATATTTTTTAAATGTGAAGTTTTGCACAGAGTCCCTCTTAGAAATCCTGAAAAAGCTATCTTTCAGAGCTCTTGAATTAAAACCTAGGGTGAATGTGCTGTGAATTGCCAGGGCCCATCTGTGGAAAGGCTGGTTGAAGTTTGGCAATGCAGAGACATTGACCTGGGGAAAGAAATGCACGTAAAATAATACCAGTGATACTGCAAGGCCAAAAGGATGTGAGTTTTCCATAAAATAATGTGTTCTTTGCCCAATCCTCCACATGGAGAAAGAGGAGGCTTAATTTGAATTTCCACAGTATGGTTGGTGTGCATGCTTGGCACAGCATAAGACATTCACTAAACGTTTGTCAACTGCTGTGAGCTGAAAGGATAACAAAATCACTCCATCTCTCCTTCCTCCCCCCAACTCCCTTCTCTCCTCCAAGGTTGAGAAAAACGATGAGGACCAAAAGATCGGACAAGATGGCATCAAACCAGAAGATAAAGCTCACAAGGCTGCGACCAAAATCCAGGCTAGCTTCCGTGGACACATAACAAGGAAAAAGCTCAAAGGAGAGAAGAAGGGCGATGCCCAAGCTGCTGAGGCCGAGGTGAGTGAGAAGAAGGAAGATGTCTCTGCTGCTGGCGGTGCCGAAAAGAAGGAGGGAGAAGGTTCCACTACCACCGAGGCAGCCCCAACCACTGGTCCCAAGCCTGAGGAATCCGGCAAAGCAGGAGAAACTCCTTCCGAGGAGAAGAAAGGGGAGGGCGCCTCCGATGCTGGTGCAGAGCAGGCAGCCCCCCAGGCCCCTGCCCCCTCAGAGGAGAAGGCCGGCTCTGCTGAGACAGAAAGTGCCACTAAAGCTTCCACTGACAACTCGCCGTCCTCCAAGGCAGAAGATGTCCCAGCCAAGGAGGAGCCTAAACAAGCCGATGTGCCTGCTGCTGTCACTGCTGCTGCTGCTGCCACCACCCCTGCTGCAGAGGATGCTGCCACCAAGGCAACAACCCAGCTTCCAACGGAGACTTCAGAGAGCAGCCAAGCCGAGGAGAAGATAGGTGAGCAACGGTGAGGGTCAGTGGGCATGAGAGAGGTAGTGGTAGCCCACGGAAGCCTTTCGGAAGGCCAGGCCATGTGGGCCATCAAGGGAAAGAGAGAAAGTGTAGATTAGAAGGTGTTTTCAGGAAATTAAGGAAAGCTGTGCTTAATTCCCCAAAGTGGCAGGATAAGAACCAACTCTGGCCACTTATATTCCCAAATGTCTCCAAGCCTGAGAGAGAACTCTGCCAGGAATAGAAAGAGCTGGCAATTATCATATTAATTGGATTGGTATAACAAGTAAAACCAGGTAATCCTAGTTAAAAAAAAATTCTGTGTGCGGGATAGACTTAGTTTAATTAGTAATTACTGAAGCCACATATATTTTCTGAATGGGAATTAGCCAGTTTGAGGATTTGGCTGTAGGAACTGCCTGTTATTAGTATAGCCAACTTCTTATTGATTCAGATCATCTAGTTTGTGAGTTGCCAGCAGCAAAAACATAATCTCAGACCACCTTTCTCTTATCCCACGATATGTTACTGGGCATTCTCCCCACCATCAGTTGGTGAGTAGTGTGCGTATCTGTTTATGCCCAGAGAATCCTAATTGTGCCATTAACTGGGGTTGAACTAATTAGGGAAATAAGTCTATGATATTGTCAAAAACAAAAGAAAAATCCCAAATATAGAACATATTGTGAAGTTAAACATAAATTATCATTTTATTATAGAAGAAGCTACTTTCTACCATATGCATAAATAGTTGTGGGTTGACTATGATTACTAAAATGTTCTGGATTTTCTTTGGTTTAGAGCTCTTACTTGAAAATCGTAGTGTTCTCACTACTATTACCAGAACTGAAGTAGAGCATTCTTAAAGCAAGATGTGACAGACTTTTACCTCTGGAGACTGGACCCATCCCTCTCCCCATCTACTCCCCAGTGCTGAAGGAGGCCGGCAGTCTCCACCGCCTTTCTCACTCTTGAACACCTTTCAGTCACAAAGACCTTCAAGGGAAAGTTGCTTCTGTGACAGTTTAAAACTTGGGTTTACTCCTTTAGAACTTCATGAACTTAACGCATGTGTCCAAAGACCCAAATTTGGACTGGACCACACTGTGTCTTGGGAAAGGATTTATTCCATGAGATTGTTTTTGGGAAATGTTTCAACAGCAGACCATTACATTGAAAAAAGTAATTACTGGAAATTTGCTTTTATTTCTGTTTTTTCCAAATTAGATACTGGAGATGAATGACGATTATTCTAAACATTTTCAGTTCAACCTCTTTCATTTCACCTCAATATTCTGTAAGAGGCCAGATTATATCATTATTAGCACTCTCCAGCTTGAGATAAGTCACATGCTTCTTTCTATCAGTGACTCATTTTCAGTCTTTGTTCTAACTACATACCTGCCTCAGGGGCCAGACTTTGGGGTTAAGAGGATGAAAATGTTTTTCCTGGACAAGGTAAGGCATGTGGCAAAGAATGGGGTGTTGGTTTTAATTCACTCAACAAAACAAACCTTGTTAACTACTTTTCTTTAGGTTAAAAACTTCAGACTCACTTATGATGGCTAGAAATTATTTTGCATATGACAGACTACCTATTGCATATTTTCAAAAATCTTATGAATTACTTATGCTTTTAAAACAATATAAATTATTTGACATTGTTCAGACCATATTTTTAAACAGGGATTTCTAAAATTGTGAGCATATACAGAAAATTATGATGTGATTTTAGGTATATAATGATGATGTGGATTAATAGAAAAAAGGACTTCTTGAATCAATGAAAAGTATAAAGTATAATATATATTAAGAATGCTTATTTTTATTATTTTTCAAGTTATGATAATCCAAATTAATTGAGTATTTTATGTAGCACATGCTGAATAAATGTCAAATATTGAATGATTAGATTTAATGTATAGGTAATTTTTTCACTGGCTCACATAAGCCTCCTGCAACCTTGCTTATTCTACTTGTTTATTTGATTTAAAATGTGCCTGGTGAGTAAAAAGAAATAGAGATCTTGCTCTGTCCTAAATTTTACAAGTTCTGGCTGAAAAATATCTTATTAGTTTGATCTCATTATGTGCACTTAAAGGTAGTTGAAGGTGTAGGTACAGTTCAACTTGAAGGTAATCACAAAGACCAATTTGTTTTACGTTGTTTCTGAACTTTGGCTGAGTAATGTCCTCTGGGTTAGATCCTAAAATGCTGCCTGTAGCTTCTCTCTGGAATGGTGTATCTATTAGCCTTGCCTACTGTGTATAACAGTCACAGATTACCCAGATATGGTGAGCTCCATGGAATCACAGAAACTAGAGGTGACAAGGAGAACTATCACAGCATCTCTGGCCCAAATTCCCAGAGGTCCTATATAGCGCTTTCTTTATCTCCCATTGGGTTTATTTCCAGTCCAGGTTAAAATAATATTTCCAGTTGGACTGTTTGGAAATGGATGCCAACCTTGGGTTGCCTGGAGGTGTGCAGAGAGGTGATCTGAGAGGGTGGAGTGGGGTTGGGGCAAAAACAAGTCAAAAGAGAGAATTCAAGGCAATAATTTCATCGAAAAGTTTAGACCAAATCTGACTACTGCTTTAATATATATGGAAATGCTTTGTAAATTACAAATATGTTGCTTATTTTACCTTGCTGTCTCCCTTCCTTTTTTTTCTTTCATTTATATTAACTTTCTACTGTGGTAGGCCTTGGGGTCACAAAGATGAGTGAAGTATGGTTGCTGATCTTACAGAGTTCTCATATGGAAGTGGGGGTGGGATGAAATTCAGGGAGTGGTGTTGAAAACATTCACAGTAATAATCTCAACTCAATTAAATTTGCAAACAGGTATAGAGTTTCTGTATGCCAGGGCACTGTGGGAAATAATATGAATCAACTGGTGATTCTTGCAGCTTGATACATGCTATAAAAAAGCTTTTACATAATGTGTATCTCTATAGCTAAATTACTAGCCAAAAGAATAGCTGCAAAACTTAGTTTCTGTATTGGTAATTATGTGTAAGAAAGTGACATATTCAGCCCATCTCTCTGTATTCGGGGAAATCCTTTTTGTTCCCCATACCAATGTTTTGCTAAGGCCCAAAGTAACCACCTATAACATTTTTATCTCTCCAAAATCTAGATCCCCTTTCACTGAGCTCTGTGATAGATGCGAGGTTTCCCAGGGATATTTATACTTCTTTGGCAGAGTGCCTCATAGACAGTTTTGATTTGAAATGTGGTTTCAACCACTTCCCAAATTTATATACTACTCATAAAGAGTGAAATTTGGATTTTTAAAGTCCATAAATGCTGTCTATAAAACATGGACACCTGTCAGAGACTCAGTGGCAGGCTGCTTAAATACTGTTGATTATTAAGCTCTTATGGTACACTTTTATGTTGCTAGAGTAATCATTTCTATTGGCTTTTCTTGACAACAATCCAGTGACATTTGACACTACTTTTCATGTACTTTTACATTCTGAGATTGTGGGCAAATGAAATAGGTTTTGTGCCCACAAGCATATTTAAACACAACAGGGGTCAAACTGATGGGCCTCTAAATCTTCTCCTTAACTCCAACCCTGCAATTCTTTACCTCTCTTTTAAAGTGCTCTGCTTTATCTTAATTCTTGCATTTTTTCTTTATTTTATCAGTTGTGACACTTTTTAATTATCATTGGAAAATACCACCCAGGACTTGCCCTGGGTATTCTCTGTCCTGCATGCCCAGTAAGATAATGCACAGGAAAGAACCTTGGACGAGAATAAGGACACCAGGGCTCTAGTCCTTAATATTTCTACCGTACAGCTGTGGGATCTTAAGCAAGCCACTGCTTCTCTCTGATCCCCAGTTGTTTCATTTTCAAGAAGAAGGGCTAGGATAGTTGGTTTTTAATGTTTTTTTTCAAGGGTTAAAATAAAAATTTTCTATATGTGATGGCATTTAATGAACATTTATTAACTGGCAAACCCTGTGCTATATGGAGATGATCTCATTTAACCATCATAACCACTCTATGGTATAAGAACTACAATTTCCCCTTCCCCTTTTACAGATGAGGGATCTGAGATTTGGAGAGATGGTGGTTCCTAATTGCTGTCAATAGCTAGCAAACAGTGGGAACAGAAGCTGAACCCTGACTGCCTGATTACAGAGGCTGCATTTCAAACCCTGACACTCCAAGTGCTATTCTGGAAGAAACAAAGACAAGAGAGATTTCTAAGAACCCCAACATTGTGTCCTAATCTAAGAACATCCCCCTCTTCTGTAACTGGATACTAAAGACTCATTTACAGATGGGTGTCTAGTAACTAACCATAGTTCCTGGTCATAAAGCCCTCAAAGCCCCATCACCCCGAAATGATTTGGAATATTAAACAAGTTCTGAGTCATGGGTTCTTAGCTTGAAAATACTTCAAATACTATTTTATTAGGCCTAAGAGAGCTGTAAAGATCAACTGAAATAGATGTTTCTTAATAAGAGTACTACTGACTCCGTTAAATATGCAGGGAGAACTAAACATTAGAAACTGCAAGTTTTGGATCTCAGTCAAAGGAAAGCAATTTCTTGATTCCAGGTGATTCCTACCCTAATTTGGATTATAAAAATTAGTGCCTTAAAATTCTTGTTCATATCCCACCAACCTTTTGCGAGGTGCATTTCCAAAGGACCCTGATATCTCTCTATTTATAATTAAAATGATAAAAAGAACTTATTGGACAGATGGCAGAGCAATCACTATCTCTGCCAATAAAAAACCATAAGCATACAACAAATAAGTTGTGTTTTAGAATCAAGAAACTCATATTGTGAAGCCTTTGATCTGTTTCTTTCATAGCTCATATTAAATAACTACTATCATCTAATAAAGAAACAAGAAACAGAAAGACATGTAAGTAACTTCTCCAATTTCAAAGCAGTAGAACTATATTTGGAACTGAAAATCAAACAATATTTCTTAAAAATATAGAAAATGTTTCAGATGCTAATGCATATTCACCAAATATTTGTTTCTTTTTTTCCTCTCCATACACATGTGCACTCACACAATCCCAGAAGGAGAAGGAGAAAGAACCAAAGGCAGGAAGTGTTACACAGTCAGTCCATTTGGCTCAACATGGAGAGAGCAGAGCACTCAATCTAATGGACTAAAAGCATCGTGTGGCCATCACTTTCATTTTGTTCTCAGAGTGATAGATAGCTTCATTAAATGAATGAAAAGCCTTCTATAACCATGCATAAAAGAAAGGGAAGAAGGAAGCCCAATGGTGCTGTTTAAACTGCAAGACCTGAGCCCTTAAAGATCTCCCAAAATGATAAGAGTTTATAGCATGCATAAAGAAGAGGGGAGGGTTTGAAAGAACGTATAAGTTTTGCCAGCTCTCTTAGTCATGTTTAAACTTTGTGCCATAAAAAATGACTGAATTAGATGCTGAACTTCAGATAATTAAGAAAATTTGAATCACTTCTTTCTTTAAAAAACCTTTAGCTAGTTTTTGATCTCAGAGCAATAAAACTTGGTTTTCTAAGCAAACAATTTATTTTTGGGCTTCTTAAAAAAGAATTGTCCATAAATTATTTTCACAAGGATAAAGAACAGGATTGTTTTTAATTGATCCGATATCTTATAGGATGTATATCATGCACACATTCTATATTTCAGCATAAAAGTCTAAATACCATTTAAAATCAAGACCCCTAGGTTCTCATTCAGACTCTCCAGATGATGTTAGGCCAACTTTGTTTGTAAATCTACAAGGACATAGAGAGAGTTAGAAGTTGAGACTAAGGTTCACTGTGATGAAATTTATAGTATATGAGAATTAAAGTCCTGCTTAGGCTAATTAGTGGAAAATAGTCTAGAAAGACTTCTTGGGGTAGAGGTTACCTTAACTGAGCCTTGAAGGACAAGAAATAGCTAATGAAAGGGGGTACTTTCTATAAAAAGCAAAACACACACACGCACAAAAACATCATCCAAAAAAAATTTAATTCATCACAATTCAGCAGTAGCTATTGAAGATTAACTACTGGTCAAAAAATGTAGCTCCATGCTATATTCTGTTTATTGCTGAATCCCTTGGACCTATTAACAATGATTGGGAAATAGGAGATAGTAAATATTTGATGAATGAGTTAAGAATGAATGATCAATGTTATTATAGTAGAGAAAGTCCAAGAGACTAGATAAACTTCAACCTTTAAGCCCTGGCTGGTATGGCTCAGTGGATTGAGTGCCAGCCTGCAAACCACAAGGTCGTTGGTTCGATTCCCAGCCAGGGCACATGCCTGAACTGGGGGTCAGGTCCTTGGTGGGGGTGTGTGTGAGGGGCAACCACACATTGATGTTTCTCTCTCTCCCTTCCTTCCTTCCTCCCTTCCTTCCTCTCTGAAAGTAAATAAATAAAATCTTTAAAGAAACATTAACCTTTGGGCAGGCAAATTCCTTGAGTTCTTTGGTTCTGAGTTTCTCCTTTCATAAAACAAAAAATGTTGGACAGAGAATCTCAAAATCACCACCATTTCAATAATGCCCATGGTGTGACACATTATAAATTTATATGCAAATTCCAAGTGACAAAGGGAGGCAGACACTTGCTCAAACGGAAAGCTGTGCTGCCGTCAACTTTCTGCTGTTTCAGAACTGGAAAGTCATGTTGTTACTCGGGTGTTCATCAGGCTTGAGGTAGCCAGATTTCAAACCACTTAGAGCTTCAGAGACCAAAATGAGCATTTTGCATTATGCTTAGAAACATATTGAGAACTAGAGGAAACCAAGGCTGCTGCTTTCTGAAAGCAGGTGATTAATTTCATTCCAGCTCCATGAATGACCTGTGTGTGTGGCTCTTGCCAGTGTGTGACAGGTACACCCAGGGAAGGAATGATCTGCCAGATTCCTTGGCTGCTTTTCCTTGTTTGACATGTTTAAGTAATCTTTACAAGGTGTTAAGAGTCTCCTGAACCTGCTGTGCCCCACTATAGGATAAATTGTTAATATGTTTCCAAATCAACAGTGTTAGGACAGAGACCAGAAAGTAGGCTTTCCCATTTCTGTTGCCAATTCTCCTTTCCCACGGAGTATAAACATAATTTGTGTACAGCTTGTGAGTCATTCAGTCTACAGACAAGAGAGGACATTGGCATAGGGGGCGGCACAGGTTTTCCCCCACATATAAACTGTAACTTGAAGCAACTCATCATGTATTCGATAAAAAGACAGGACCCACTTTGTGGAACTGTCTCCAGTCCAATACAAGGGCTAACAAAGCCAGAGTTTAGCGATGTGGTTGCAGCATTCTCCCCATTGGTATAGTCAAATCCTTTTAGAAAGAATAGCAGCAATGTCAGACTTCTGTTCCCCTTTTTTCTTCTTTAATATGGATGGCTTACTACAGTAGGTTGATAGGAGAAACTGGCTTTCATTGGAAGGAACAAGTTGGTGTCCTTTTCTTGCCACTGTAAAAGGAAAGATGGTAAAAAATAAAATAAAACCTTTAAAATAAAATAAAATAAAACAAAACAAAACCTTGTCACTTTCTATTTAACTATTTATGCTTTTTACCCCAAATGAAAATCAGCCATTTAAGATGTACCACTGTGTTTGTGGGACATTGATAGTGGTATGGATATAAAATTGGTACAGTTGTCAAGCTACATACTGCTCTTGAACTACTACGAGGAGAAACCCATCTCTATTTTCCTACTATGCTGATAAAGCAGGGTTTTGCAGGAGTGCCAATCAACAAATGACAAAATTGTTTTCCATGTTCAGGATTAGGCTGTGACTCTGGTACACATATTTATCACATTAGGAGTCTCGATCATAGGGGTAAGTTGCAATAGGAGTCTGAACGAGCATTCGGCACAGTTTTATGTAGCATAGAATAATATTTCTCTTCCCCAGTCTCTCCCTACATGTAGCATTCATTGCAGTCATTGGCCATGTTCTCTGAGGTGCGTGATGATTGCACATGGGTGTGTGTTACAATATAAAAAACAAAGCACAAGTTATTATGATCCATGGTTTCATCAGATATCTGCAGTGGTGTGTCAGTAAACTGGCTCTCCAAAAAATAAAAAATAAAAAAAATAAAAAAATTGCCCCAAACTCAAAAAGCCTTCATTTACAGTATTTGAGCATCTCTGTGGTTTAAATAGCCCCATGGCTGATTCCAAGCTACCGATGAGTTGTCATTGGACACACAGTGGGGAAGTGATGATCTCAGTAGCCAATCTGAGCCAGCTCTATCATACCCAAAATCATTATGTTTTAATGACTTAATAAACTTTACTTTTGGCAACTCTAAAATACTGGAACACTAATTATCAGCTCCCAAACAATGACTCAGTACAGAAGCACATACGTATCTATTTATAACATTCACCTGTTTATATGCATATATGCATGTGAAGCCTTGGGAATTAGTTTTAACATTTGCAATGATTTCTCTTATGCATTGGACATTTATTAAAAGTTAAGGAAATGGGTAAAATCTGGAATTCTACCTGCTATTCAACTGGGAAATAATTGCTACTGAAGGGATTAATCTATTGTGCTCACCAGTCTGATCCGAGTTGCATCTTTTCAATGAGGTTTTATTTATTTATTTAATTTTTGACTCTTTTCAGAGATGAATTTAGGGTTGGATTGAATTGCAAGCATTGCTCACTTTTTATTTCTATTTTTAAATTTAATCTTCATTGTATTTTTTCCATTACTATTTAGTTCCCTTATACCCCTCTACCCCCAGCAATCACCACAGTGTTATCCATGTCCATGAATCTTTTTCCCTTTTTTACCAATCCCTCCAACCCCTAGTCTCCCCCTGCCACTAGCTGTCATCCTGCTATCTATGAGTCTATCCCCATTTTCCTTGTTAGTTCAGTCTGTTCATTAGATTTCTCGTATGAGTGAAATCATATGGTATTTTTCTTTCTCTGACTGGCTTATTTCACTTAGCACAATGCTGTCCAGATCGATCCATGCTGTCACAAAGTGTAAAATTTTCTTCTTTTTTTGGCCAAGTAGTATTCCATTGTGTAAATATCCTGTAGATGTTGAACCCACTCATCTACTGATGGACACTTGGGCTGCCTCCATATCTTTGCAATTGTAAATAATGCTGCAATGAACACAGGGGTCCTTATGTTCTTTCGAATTAGTGTTCTGGGTTCCTTTGGATATATTCCCAGAAGTGGGATCTCTGGGTCAAAAGGCAGATCCATTTTTAATTTTTTGAGGTATCTCCATACTGCTTTCCACAGTGGCTGCCAAGTCATCACTCCCACGAACAGTGCAAAAGGGTTCCCCATTTTCCACATCTTTTCCAGCACTTGTTGTTTATTGATTTATTGATGATAACCATTCTGACAGGTGTGAGGTGATATCTCGTGGTGGTTTTAATTTGCATTTCTCTGATGATTAATGACCTTGAGCATCTTTTCATATGTCTATTGGCCATCTGTATGTCCTCTTTGAGGAAGTGTCTATTCAGGCTCTTTGTCCATTTTTTAATTGGGTTGTTTGTTTTTTTGGTGTTGAGTTTTATAGGTTCTGTGAATATTAACTCCTTATTAGATGTATCAGATATGTTCTCCCATTCTGTGGGTTGTTTTTTTATTTTGTGGATGATTTCCTTTGCTGTGCAAAAGCTTTTTAGTTTGATATGTCTCATTTGTTTACTTTTCATTTCTCTTCCTGGGGAGATATATCCGATAAAATACTGCTATGATCAATGTTCAAGATTTTTGCTATGTTTTTTTTTGTAAGATGTTTATGGTTTAGGGTATAACATTTAAATATTTGATCCATTTTGAATTTATTCTTGTGTGTGGTGTAAGAAGGTGGTCTAGTTTCATTTTCTGCACTTATCTGTTTAATTTACCTGCCACCATTTATTGAATACAATGTTTGGGCCCATTGTATGTGCTTATTTCCTCTGTTGAATATTGATTGATTATAAAGGTGTGGATTTATTTCTGGACTCTCTAGTCTGTTCCATTGATCTATGTGTCTGTTTTTATGCAAGTACATGCTGTTTTGATTACTATAGACTTATAGTATAGTTTGACGTTGGTAGCATGATCTCTCCAACTTCATTTTTCTTTCTTAGGATCACTGTTACTATTTGGGACCTTTTGTGGTTCCACATAAATTTTTGAAATATTAGTTCTAGTTCTATGAAATACATCATTGGAATCTTGATAAAAATTGCATTGAATCTATAGATTGCTTTGGGTTGTATGGACATTTTAATGATGTTAATTCTTCCTATCCATGAACATGGTATGTGCTTCCACTTAATTGTATCTTCTTCAATTTCTTTCTTCAGTGTCCTATAATTTTCCAAGTACAGGTCTTCTACATCATTGATTAGGTTTATTCCTAGGTATCTTACTCTTTCTATAGCAATTGTGAATGGGATTGTTTTCTCAATTTCCCTTTCTGTTAGTTCATGATTAGCATATAAAAATGGAACTGATTTCTTGATATTAATTTTGTATCCTGCTACTTTGCTGAATTCATTTATCAGTTCTAGTAGTTTCTTGTTGGAATCTTTGGGGTTCTCTTTGTACAGCATTATGTCTTCTGCAAATAAAGTTTTATTTCTTCCTTTCCAATTTGCATGCTTTTTATTTCTTCTTCTTGTCTGATTACTGTGTCTAGGACTCCTCTTACTCTGTTGAATAAGAGAGGTGAGAGTGGATACTTGTCTTGTTTACAATATTAAGGGGCATGCTTATAGTTTTTGTCCATTAAGTATGATGCTGGCAGAGTGTTTGCGATACACGGCCTTTATTACATGTAGGTATGTTCCCTCTGTTACAACTTTGCTGGGAGTTTTTATCATTAATGCATGCTGGATTTTATCAAATGCTTTTTCTGCATCTATTGATATGACCATGTGGTTTTTATCCTTCATTTTGTTTATGTGGTGTATCACATTTATTCATTTGCGAATGTGTACCTGCTCTAATCTTTATTATTTCCTTCCTTCTACTCACTTTGGGCTTTGGTTTTCTTTTCCAAATTCCTTTAAGTGTGAAATTAGATAATCTATTTGAGCTTTTTCTTGTTTTTTGAAATAGTCCTGTAATCCTATGAAGTTCCCTCTTAGGATTGCTCTCCCAGTATCTCACAGATTTTGGTTGTTGTGTAATTTTCATTTGTTTTAAGGTATCTTTTGATTTCTTCCTTTATCCCATTGTTGACCCATTCTTTGCACATTTTTCAGTGTTCTCGTGATTGATTTCTAGCTTCATAGCATTGTGGCCACAGAAGATGCTTAATGTGATTTCAGTCTTGTTAAGTTTATTAAGACTTGTTTTCTGTCCTAACATGTGGTCTATCCTAGAAAATGTTCCATGTGTACTTGAAAAGTACGTATATTCTGTTGCTTTGTGGTGAAATGTTCTGAAGATATTAATTAAATCCATTTGATGTAGTGTGTCATTTAAGGGTACTGTCTTTTTCTTGATTTTCTGTCTGGAAGATCTGTCCATTGAAGTCAATGGTGTGTTAAAATCCCTGACTATGACTGTATTTCTATCAGTGTATCTCTTTATGTCCATCAAGGTTTCCTTCACATATTTATTTAGATGCTCCTAAGTTGGGTGTGTATATGTTTACAAGGGTTACATGTCTTGACATATTGTTCCCTTTGTGTTTATGTAGTGTCTTTTATGACCTCTTACTATATATAGCATTGGTTTTACAGTCTATTTTGTCAGATATAAGTACTGCTATCCTACCGTTTTTTCTTTTCCATTTGCATGAAATGTTTTTTTCCATTGCTTTACTTTTAGTCTGTGTGTATCTTTCAATCTGAGATGGGTCTCTTGGAGGCAGCATATATATGGGTTTTGTTTTCTTATCCATTCAGCTGCCCTATGTCTTCTGGTTGGAGCATTTAAGCCATTTATATTTAAGGTGATTATTGATACATATGTTTTTAGTGACACTTTATTTTTGGATATTTTCCTTTTTTTTTTAATTTCCCTCCTCTTCCTCTTCCTCCTCCTCCTCTTCCTTCTTCTTTGTCTTCATCTTCATCTTCTCCTTCTCCTTCTAACAAGCCCTTTAACATTTGTTTCAGTACTAGTTTGGTGTTAACAAACTCCTTTAGCTTTTTCTTGTCTAGGAAGCTCTTTATTTCTCCTTCAATTTTAACTGATAGCCTAGCTGGGTAAAGTAACCTTGGTTGTAGGTCTTTGCTTTTTCATCACCTTGAATATTTCACACTACTCTCTCCTGGCCTGACATGCTTTATTGAGTCTAACTGTTGCTCCCTGTATGTAACTACCTGCTTTTCTCTTGCAGCTTTTAGGATTCTCTCCTTGTCTTTAAGCTTTGTTATTTTCATTATGATGTGTCTGGGTGTAGGCATCTTTGGGACCAACTTGTTTGGGACTCTCTGAGCTTCCTGGACTTGTGCGACTTTTTCCTTCACCAGATTAGGGAAATAATGACCAGTTTTCGGTCATTATTTCTTCAGATTGGATCTCAATCACTTGCTCGCTCTCTTCTCCTGGTATTCCCATGATGTGGATGTTGTTACCTTTTATTTTGTTCAAAATGTTTCTTAAGTTCTTCTCATTTTTTAAAAATTCTTTTTTGTTTTTGCTGCTCTGCCTGGGTATTTTTTTCTACCTTGTTTTCCAAATCACTGCTTCAGTCTTCTGCTTCATCTAACCTATTTATTGCTTCCATTGTATTATTCATTTCAGATATTGTATTTTTTATTTCTGACTGGCCTTTTTTTATGGTTTCTATGTCTTTTTTTTCATGCTGTTGAGTATCCTTATAGTCGTTACTCTGGACTCTCTCTCTTTCTCTAATAAATTTCTTCCCTCCATTTCATCTAGTTCTTCTTCTGGGGAATTCTCTTGTTCTTTCATTTTGGGTCTGTTTCTTTGTCTTTCCACTTTAGTTATAACCCTGATCAGTGACATAGCTTCAAGCTGTAATCAGAAGCCTGACTTAAGCTCCACAGGGTGGGCAAAGTAATTCCTGAAGGAGGAGCTATTGCCACCCTCGGGTTGATGAACTTGGAGAAGAGTGCTCTGCCTGAGAAAGATGGCTTCTGTAGTATGGGGAATGACTCAGCACAGGGATCTTGGCAGTTGTTCCTTCAGTTCTCTCCCCAGAGCCACCAGTCCCAGAGTCCCCTCAAGTGTCTCCAGTCCATACTACCCTCCCTCTGCCAGAGCCCAGGGTAAATGGCTGCACACAAAATTTTTTTGTGTTGGCCCTGTAAGAGGCTCTCTGTGTCTCTCCCTGGCAGACAGAAACCCTGCTGCTTTTCATAATTGCATGTTATCTACATTTCTTTCCACCTCTGGTGGTGTATGTAAGCTGGGAAACCCAGCTTAGGGTTCAGACCTCACACTTCTCAGGTGGAACCTCCAGGCTGCTGAAATATCCCTCTGGAGTTTCAGCTGCCACCTGTGGGAGCCCAGCCGGTCCTCTCACACCTCCTCCACACTCTCTACCAGTTTCGTTGTGGTGAAATTTCTTCTGTCTGTCCATGGTTATAAGACATCTCTCCAGCTAGTGTTCAGTTGATTATTCAGAATGATTTCTCTGAACTGCTGACATCTTAAACCTCTAATGCAGAGGAAATGTTTATTCTTTTGTCCCAATAATTTTTACCAAGAATAATGCTTTTTTTAAAAAAATTTTTAAAGATTTTATTTATTTATTTTTAGAGAGGGAAGGGAGAGTGAGAGAGGGAGAGAGAAACATCAGTGTGTGGTTGCTGGGGGCCATGGCCTGCAACCTAGGCATGTGCCCTGACTGGGAATCGAACCTGTGATGCCTGGTTCGCAACCCGCACTCAATCCACTGAGCTACACCAGCCAGGGCAGAATAATGCTTTTAATTCTAGGGAGGAACATTGTGAAATAGTGAATTCACAGAGGATAGAATAAAAAGTTGTTGTAATTCTCAGCATGGGTACCATTTGTTTAAAAAGAACATGCATATTACATATTATATATTATATATTAATTATATATCATATATTAACCTTCTGAAGAGAGCTGATGCAGTTGAGAATGGAACGGTAGGAGAAATGGAGATGGCTGACAGGCTCAGAACCCCTTTAACTCTGTTTCTATTCCTCCTCTCTCGATGGACTTTCTCTGGGCTGTGAAGTACCGTTTGGAAATTACACATTTAAAGAAATTTGCTGTCAATGATTTCATACATGTGGCCAACAAATACTTAACATCAGGTCCGAATCAGTCCCCCTCACTCACTGTAGCTGTCCCTCACAATGAGTGCAGTTAAATGCTACCATACTGACTGAGGTAGGTGATGTGTGTCATTTCAAAGGTCAACAGACCCTTTCTCATATTATAGCCTAGTTGTTGAGTCACAGGTGGGATCAGTTTGAGTAACCTCTAACTGTGGGGTTAGGTCCACCAAACAATGTTCTAGTTTACTTTGGTTCTATAATGTTAAAGTCATACACACTTAATTTATAAAAATGTTTTATAAAGATAAGCCCAAGGAACTTTTATTTTCTAAGCCCTTGTTTTAAACCCCTGAATCCGTGAATTTGGATTAGGTTCCCTGGAGCCCTGGAATTCCAAGCACATCAGGAGCGGCTTCTGGGTCTGGGGTAGTTTGACAGAGGCCAGGCTGGCTGGGACCCAGTCCTCCACAGTCACACAGTCCTCTGTCCCCCCAGTGACTCTTTCTGGATCTTGGTGAAATGTTGACATTTTAACAGGTAATTATTGAAAATTACTGTTCTTAAGTAATTTTCTTAAGTAATTTAAGGTCATTTTCAAAAGTCCTTGCATTTTGGCATGATTAAAACTTAACAGAAGATAATTTAAAGCTCATATTTTTACTCCAGTATCCACTCTATACTTAGCTCATATTATTTATTTTTACAAATAGATGATCTTCCCAGATATATTATAGGAATTATCCAAATTCAAATAATTTTTTTATAGTATGAATTATAAACAAATGAAAGTTAGGTGACTCATTCGGGGTTACTAATCAAAGCTAAGTAAAATGACTACATCCATGGCTTCTGGGTCTTTAGGAAAAAAGAAACAGTAATAATGCAATAATATTATTTAGTTCAAGTCCAATTTGCAACATAATTGTATAAACAAAACACTCTCTCTGATAAGATACCACTGAAGGAATTACATCTATACAATTTTGAACTGTTCAAAAAAGTAAGATTTCTAGGAAGTTAAAGCCCAAAATCTGTCTCAAGAATTCTGAAAAATCTGTCACCTTCTCTCTGTCACTGCTCAGCCCAGTGGATGATGGCTGTTTGTGCTTATCTAAAAGGATGCCTAAGAGGAAAACACCCATGGCTAATAGGGCCAGTTCTTTTTTAAATCCGAAGACCAACATTCTAAATGTCACTTAAATGATTAGCATCACATGAAACAACCCATTGGGGTAAAAGGAGTAGATCCAATAATGTCATGAAAATCTTAGGCTTAGGGTTTGAGCGACTGCCACTAATGCTTTCAATTTCTAACAGACTTCTCCGAAGACCACTCATGCAAAACTACATATTTGTATCTCTGCATATAAATACCCTATAGAAAACCTTCCAGTGCTTACTTTTTACAACCCAAATGAAATCTAAGTTATTACCATGGACAAAAGGCTGCCTGTGATCTGACTTCCACTTGATCTCGCTGATCTAGCCATACTCTTTCTTAAAGTCTCTGGACACACCAGCTTGGGGGCTTTGCACTTGCTTTCTCCTTTGATTTTCCCATAGCCACTTCTCATCACTTAGATCTCCATTTGATGTCACTTCCTCAGAGAATTCACTCCCCATTTACCAAAAAGCACCACCCCTGACAACCCAATCAGTTCTACATGGATTTTCCATATCGATCTTTGTGCCTAAAAATGACTGTGTATCTAAAGTGACTTATGTATTTCCCACTAGACTTTCCATTCCTTGAAGGCAAAGATTTGGCATTCTTTAGCACAGTGTCTGCAGTGCTCAGAATGGAGCCTGTCACACAGACCTCAATGGGTGTCCACTGATTGACTAATAATATGAATTTCACTGGAAAGAGTTCTTTTCATAAGCAGTTCAAGAAAAGGAAAGAAGCATTTCATTTTTCCAATTAAAAGCCCACAAAAGGAGCTAAAAATGTTTCAGACAACTGCCCATTTTTACTGCTTGCAACACAACTCTTAGACTTTATAAATTAGAAGCCTCACTTCCAGGACCTACTTCTCAACATCACCCAGAAACCCAGACTCTCTGAGTCTGGATGAGGATGTTTGGCTCAAAAGGAAAATTGGACAGAGTGTGAAAGAAGTTTGGGCTCCTGTGAAGAACCAGGTCAGGTGTGGGTAAGGACTTTTTAATGAAGGAAGAGAAAGGGGAAGTAGGAAGAAAGAATGGGGTAGAAAATGGGAGAAAGTCAAGGGAGAAGAAAAGTAGTAGAGGACCAGAAATGGAAGTATTAGAGGCAGAAAGAATAAGGAAGGAAGTCAAGAAAGATGAGAAGGTAGAAAAGAGACAGAGGAGAAAGCATGGGGCAAGCAGGACTGTGAGGGGCAGTGCAGAGCAGAGGAAAAGTGCTGAGCTGGGTACCAAGTGGGTGCCTCGTCGCTCTGCAGTTAACACCCTGTCTGGCACAGGCAGGACAAATGTACCTTCCTCTCTGGTCAAAAGATGTAGTTCTTCGGCTGACTTTCATCTCTAGCCCTCTCTGTTCTTGACTTCATAAAAAGCAGGCCCTAAAGGGCTCCTTGGCAAATGGATTTTCTGTCTTTGAGCAGGTCTAAGTGGCAGATGGGGCCCGGCTCCCCAAGGAGAGACAATCCACCCACCCCACCACACACACACACACACACACACACACACACCAGGTTTACTATTGTTAGAGCCCTTCATCAGCGTCAGTCCCCAGTCACTGCGCCTCAGCACACCAGAGATGAGACTCTGCCTCTGCTTGCTTCTAGGCAGAAAAAGAAAAGTTGAGTTTCATTACCCCACAAGTTTAAATGTGAGTCTGTTTTCATACAAATATGTTACATATTCCAAGGCACAGTTCAGAAACATTTTTTTTTTTACGTAGAACGCTCATATGGAAGCAGTATTAGAATTGGACCATCCTGGGTTCAATTCCAGGCTTCTCCTTGTGTGGCTTTTATGATTAGTTGAACCCCAGTCTCTTCATCTGTAATGTGGAGATAGTGCTGCTACCCTCAAACAATTGTGAGAAGTTAATAATGTGACATATTTAAAGAACCTGGTGCAGTGTAGGTCCTCAATCATTTTGCTTTACTTTTTTATTGACGATCTGCAGTAAGTTCTCATGCTCCTCTCACCCTGTATGGAGATCCCCTGGGCAGATCTTCAAATTGGAGATAGTTAAAGCAAAGACAGTCTGTCACCTTTCCATAGGTAATATAGTGGAAGAGAATCTTTCCAATAAATAAAAAGAAACTTTTATTAAAAAAAACTTATTTTGGCAGTCCGAAGTAAAATCTTTCAAAGTGTATAAAGAACTACATTAGAAAAGTATGGTACGTAATGGATGCTGCAACAGTAGACAGAGAATTGCAACAGCCATGCATTTAGCCAACTCTTCCTTGGAGGCCTGCAGTGCAAGGGAAGGGCCACAGGTGTTGAAATTGAACTTGTCATTGTTTGAATCAGAGGTCCTCTCCCTAACTAGCTCTATGCCATCAGTTTTGTCATAATATAATACCCTCGTTACTGAACTGGGTAGTGGTTAGTGTTAAGTAGATCACATGTAAAGTGGCTGCGATTATGTTTCATTGAACACATAGAAAGTGCCTTGCTTCTGGTACCTTTTAACTGAAGCATTTTTTTCTTGGCAGTACACTTCTGATTTTATAAAGGAAATTAATGTGTAAACAGGATGTGGTTTATGGACAGCAAGAAAGACATACTGATTTGCAGCCTCTTCTGGGAGACAGAGACTATTCTATTTGGCTTACCTTGTAGCTCAGCAAGATTACCAAGTTCTTACATTATCACTAATGACTGAGTCTGGAAATCACCCAGTGCCGCCAGGTAGTGATGCTAGGCCCCGTGTAATTGGTCCCTCAGAAACTGCAATCTAGGGATTTGATAAAAAATATTGGGATCCCCTGAGGGAAATACCTAATACACTCTTTCTAGGTAGACACCAGCTATCAGCTGTCATATCTTGGTTCAGTCTTACAGTCTCAAACCTAAAAGAAAGCTTAAAAATCACCTAGACCTGGGAACTGGGTCATTTGCAATGTGTTATATTGTATGTGTACATGGATGACATTCTCATGTCTTGTATTTCATCGGATACTCAGTTGGGACCATGACACAAGAAGAATAAGTTCCACTATACTTGGACGTCATTAGGGTAGGCTGTGTAGCTGTGTATTTTAATGAAAGACACAATGTACTCAGGGATTCAGGCTCCCTGGTCTACCCAAGGTCACGTAATGAGCTAGTATGAGAGCAGAGGAGGTAAACCCAGATGTCCCCATGATGGTATTTTCCTGCCATTCAATAATTTTATTTCTTAGTATATATCATTTTCATGTTGCATTAGGCACTATCAGGCATACAGATGTATAAAAGGGAATATCCATCATCATGGAAGTTACAATCTGGTTGAGAAAAAAAGAATAGGATCTTAAAAAAAAAAATCCAGGACCAACCAGGTAGGAACAATGTAAGTGCATGCCTGCTGGCAAGCTGCCGTTGGTTGTTACAGAGAAGGAATGCAGACGTCAAGATGGCAAGTAGGGGCCAAAGGGAAGAGGTGAACATCGCTCTGGAGTATTGGTGAGGACCCTGGCCCTGGACACCGGTGTTAATGGGAGGAAGGTGGGATATCCTGGATCCACTTATTAAAAGCCTCACAGTGGTAAGAGGACTTCACTCTTGGTGCATAGTGAATAGAGGGTGGTTGGAGTTTTACTTTATTACAGTATCGTTGCTCCAAGAATAATTCTGATATCCCTACAAGGAGTACACATAGCACAATCCACTCTCACTAATTCAGTTCAAAGGCTGATAATATTTTTAGCTTATTCGATAAAGAGGCTTTGACGATGAACAGTACTGAGGCTCAGTTTTTAGCCATTTGAAAGAACTGAAAAATAAAAATTAATTTCAGGACAGTTTAAAAGTAGGACCCAGTCACAGTAGGTTGTTTCTTTTCTATCACTTGGCCGGGAGTCATTTCTTCCAGACTTTGCCTTTCATCCAGGCTCCACAGCTGGGAAAGGAATTACGCTGGTGCCCTCTGCTGGAAGGAGATGGGAAGTTTTTCAGGAAACAATGGTCCTGGTACTTGAAACGCAGGGGCTGAGTCCGCCTTTCTGGGCCCACAGCAGCCTCCAGGCTGGATTCATTTAGGGCTCTTTACAGGCCTCCCAGCCAGTTGTGCTGTGGCATTCTGCCTGGATTTTTTAATCAGAGGGGGTAATCGGATTTTTATTGTAAGAAGGTTGTCGCTTAATTTTTTAAAGTAGTCCAAGAAAACTGCCCCCTTTTACTCTGCGGGTTTGAAAGCTGGACACTCCTTTCTGTGGACACAATACCATGACTCATCGTGGGTGGTGGCCATGTTGCTACAAAACAATACCTCTTGAGAGGCCAGTAAGAGACTCTGAGGCCATTTTTTAATCCTGTTCAGTTATTGTTATTTTAATGGCGGGGAAAGCACATTGATATTCATTGCTAATTTCTTGGCTCAAATAATTGGAATTAATGCCATGGTGTTAAATTAGACTTAGAATGTCTACTCTGGTGTTCCTGTAGTACCCTGCTCAACTGATTCTTTGCTAGAGGTGAAAAAGCAGTCCTCTGTAATTAAGAAAGGAGTAGGGGAGTGCTGAGAGGGAGAACCCGAAGGGAGAAGAGTTGGGAATTCTCACATGTGCAAACTGGAGGTGAACTTCTACAATACAAGGACAGGGGATGTGGAGAGGATGGTTTGAAATGATCCTTTCCAACATCCCACTTTTATTTTTGTTTTATTTTATTTTATTTTCAGAATCAATTCTGTGGACATGGAGGGCTGCCTCTGGTTTCCATAACAACATGGCTTATTGAAAGACTGCAGGCTCCACAAATCCCCAATTATCAGCCTTGCAGGACTTATTAATGGAGCCCAGGATCCCAGTGAGGCAGGCAGCTCATGGCTGGCACGTGTCTGCTGGACTGGCAGGCAGGCTGGTGGAGGGGACAGGAAGGAGGAAGGTGGGGGGAGACAGCAGCCATTTTTCCTCCTGTCACTTCAGGAGGATGCAATCATTCAGGAGGCTATGCATGCAGCTCTCTAAGAATGGAGTGGCTGTGGCTGCTGTTGCAGGCAGCCCAGAAATCGAAGGGAAGACTTTTTTTTCTAGTCCCACCCCAAAAGCCATCTATCTAAAGTAAATCCATACCAATATAGCACATGCCATGTATGTTTATTGAGCTCCTATAATTAATTGAGACTTCTTCACAAAGACCACGGTGACTTTAAATTTCTAATATTGTTAACTCAAGCCTTAGTTACAAGTGAAGCCAACCTAATGCATCTCTGATGGCTTTGAATGACTCACTTTTTGGTCTGGTGTTCTCTTATTAGGTCTTCACCACAGAGCAAGTACAAGAGCAACAATAAAACCAATGAAGACAACAATGTGTATAAGAGTTACTTGTCTTCTGAGGGTCTCTCTGCTAAGTTCTCTGCACGAGTTTCTTGTCTAAACCTCACAATGACCCTATGATGAGGGGTGTCACTGTCTTTTTTTTATAGATGAGGAAACAGAAGCAAGAGAACTTAAACATCTTAGGCCACATGGCTAGTGAGTGTGACTACATCAGCATCTCATTTCTGCTTTCTCTATATAATTGCTTATATTGTTTCTTTGTTACTTAACTTGGATGTCCACAAGATAAAAAAGGAGCAACACATTTACAGTAAAGTCTGTTCTCCACTGTTATTAGGTAGGTAGTGGAATATTCTGGTTAATGTTTTAATGACATGTTTTGATTAATAATTGCCATCTATGTTGTTATTGCATTTCCATTTGGGATATAATAAAATATATACATTAGAAGTATAGTAATCATAATCATAAAATGTTTCAAGACCATTACACAAATGTCAATTTTTATTGTCATACAGAAATTTGGGTTGACAGAGATGTCTGTTTGACAGAACACCAGGCACTGTTTTCTAGCATAGAACTATCAATGCCTTAACACTGCAAATTTTATATATTTCAAAGTACTTTATGTGAACTACCACCGAAATTCAATGTGATCAGAAAAAAATCTTTTGGGGTTAAAGAATATTAGTGCTTGGAAAACCTGAAATTCCTTAAGCACCCTGAATCACTAGACCATGTTTTTATTAAACCAGAACCTTATACCATGTGAAAAGTGAAACATAACACTCCCTTGAGGTGGTGCAGTCTAAATCTGTCATAAAGGACTATGATAGGAGATCGAAGTTGCCAGCATTCCATCATAGTTGCTCAAACAACATTTTTTATTATTTTAGTCTCCAGAGCTGATAATAGAACTTGCTCACAAAGGCTCTATCTTTTTAAGGACTAAGAGAAGTGATAGTAAGGACTATTTTAGTTAATACTTGCTGAGCATGTCATTGAAGCACACAGCCACCCGGGAGGTATGCACTGTGTCCTCGTTTCATAGGTGGAGAAATCAAGACAAAGGGATGTCACATAACTTGCCCTAGGTGTCATGTCTGAGAAGTGGTGGGTTCCAGATTCAAGCTCTAGCAGTCTAGCTGTGGAGTCTGTGTTCTTAACCAGAGTTGTCTGTGTTCACCGTCTCCTGTTTATTTATTCCTATTCTCTCTGGAATCCACAACAATCACACTTACCCTCCCATGCTACACTGAAATGACTTTTGCCAAAGTTATGAATGACCCTATGTTGCTTAAATCCAATGGTCAATTCTAAGGCCTTTCTTTTTTTAAATCTACCAAGAGCACTGGATTCTTGATCACTCTCTATTCTTTGAAATACTTTTGTTACTGGTTACTGCTCATCTAGCATGTTACCTATTCCTGATTTTTGTCCTAACACAGTGGCTATTCCCTTTCAGTTACCTTTGCTCTTCTTCTTCATCTTCTGGTTTCTAAATGTTGGAGTTTCTTTTTTTTTAAGTATATTTTATTGATTATGCTATTCCAGTTGTCCCAGTTTTTTACTCCCCCCCCCCCCGCCCACACACACAGAGTTCATGTCCATGGTTGTACGTATAAGTTCACCGGCTTCTCCATTTCCTATCATATGCTTAATCTCCCCTTTCTATCTTGTGCCTACCTATTCTGCTTCTTATTCCCTGTACCTTTTCCCACCATTTCCCCCCTCTCCCTTCCCATTGATAACCGTACATGTGAGCTCCATTTCTGTGATTCTATTCCTGTTCAAGTTGTTTGCTTAGTTTGTTTTTGTTTTTTAGGTTCAATTGTTGATAGTTGCGGGTTTGTTGTCATTTTGCTGTACATAGTTTTTGATCTTCTATTTCTTAGATAAGTTCTTTTAACATTTCACATAATAAGGGCTTAGTGTTGGTGAACTCCTTTAACTTGACCTTATCTGGGAAGCACTTTATCTGCCCTTCCATTCTAAATGATAGCTTTGCTGGGTAAAGTAATCTTGGATGCAGGTTCTTGCCCTTCATGACTTCAAATACTTCTTTCCAGCCCCTTCTTGCCTGCAAGGTTTCTTTTGAGAAATCAGCTGACAGTCTTATGGGAACTCCTTTGTAGGTCACTCTCTCCTTTTTTCTCTTGCTGCTTTTAAGATTGGCTCCTTATCTTTAATCTTGTGTAACTTAATGATGATATGCCTTGGTGTGTTCCTCTTTGGGTCCAATCGCTTGGGACTCTCTGGGCTTCCTGGAAGTCTATATCTTTCTCCAGGTTGGAGAAGTTTTCCTTTATTATTTGTTCAAATAAGTTTTCAATTTCTTGCTCTTTTCCTTCTCCTTCTGGCACCCCTATGATTCAGATGCTGGAACATTTAAAGTTGTCCCAGAGGCTCCTAAGTGCCTCCTCATTTTTTTTTTTTTTTTTTTTTTTTTTTTTTTTTTTTTTTTTTTTTTTTTTTTTTTTTTTTTTGCATTCTTGTTTCTTCATTCTGTTCCAGTTGGTTTCTTATTTTTTTGTTTTGTTCCAAATCATCGATCCGAGTCCCAGTTTCCTTTCCTTCACTGTTGGTTCCCTGTACATTTTCCTTTATTTCACTTTGTGTAGCCTTCATTTCTTCCTTCATTTTGACCAAGCTCAACCAATTCTGCGAGCATCCTGGTTACTAGTGCTTTGAACTCTGCATCAGATAGGTTGGCTATCTCCTCATCACTTAGTTCTTTTTCTGGAACTTTGATCTGTTTTTTCATTTGGGCCATATTTCTTTGTCTTGGCGCATCTGTTTTGTCTAAGGGGCAGAGCCTTAGGTATTTGCCAGGGCAGGTCAACACTCTTTGCTGCTTTGTGGTGCTGTGTGTGGGAGGGGGTCAGAGAAGGAACAGTGCTCTGTTTTCGTCCCACTTTCTGTCACTTCCCTTGCTTCCCAGAAGCAGTTTGTGCCATTTAGGTGCTATTTGCAGGCAGGTGAGTTTGTGCTTGTTTTAGGACCCTATGTGGTCCTCCTGTGAGGCTGGGAGTTTCTTCTCCTGCCACAATCCCCACAGATCTTTTCCTTAAACTGTGGTGTTGAGTCCTTAGTGGCCAATGCTGAAACCCTGGATTTCATGGTTGGTCCCTCTGCCCTGCTTTCCCCTAGGCTTGTCTGTGCACCAGTGTGGGATTGCCTGCGCAGTCTGCCAGCTGCCACCTTGCCATGTCCTCTCCACCCCACTGCCCATACTGGCCCTCCTACCTCTAGTTGAATGTTTCTTCACTTCCTTGGTTGTTGGACTTACATGCAAATGTTTTTCTGGCATTTTTGGTTATTCTTTGTTTTTAAATTGGTTGTTTTCCTTTTTTGGTTATGCAAGGAAATGAAGTGTTTCTGCCTATGCCTCCATCTTGGTCCCTCCCCTTAAATGTTGGAGTCTCTAAATGGCTTAATCTCGTACCTCCTCTTCTCTCTTCTCCACTGATATTTACTCCCTTTGCGATCTCTTCTAGTTTGTGGCTTAAAATATTGTCTACAACCTGGTAAATCCCAATTTTCCATCTGTAGCCCAGACCTCTTTCTTGCATTTAAACAGCTTTTTACTCTACACTTAAACTTCTATGTCAGTAGACACTTCAAACTAAACATTTTGAAAATGAAATTCCTGTCTTTGCTCTCTGAACCTGTTCCTTCTCAAGTCTTCCCCATCTCAAATGGCTAGTCTATCTTTTCCTGAGGCTCTGTCTATATATCTTGGAATTATCCCTGGTCTTTTTTCTTTAACAACATTAAATCTGTTGGCAAATCTTATTGCCTCCACATTTAAAATATATCTAGAATCTGAGCACATCTCACTTGGATAACAGCCAAGTCTTTAAAATGGCCTCAGATTCCTCCGTGATTAACATCCTCCCTGCTACATCACCACTTGACTGTCATCTGCCTTTACTGTCTCTTCCTAGTACCATGATTTCCTTGCTACAACTCTGAGAAATACATGTGTTCACATCTAGTGCATTTGCATTTACTGTTTCCTCCACCTGGACACCTCCATCCTCCAGATGCTCATTGAGTTCATTCTCTGATATTCTGCAGCCCTCTGTTCACACATCCACTCTCAAGGAGACTTCCTTTCTATATTGTTACAGGGTGCATCCAAGAGGAGGACCCCATATGGGCATTTGGAATGGGGTCCAGAACTCAAGGTGTTCAGAAAATATTGGGATATCCTCACCCCCCACCCCAGGTGTGGGTTGGGGGAAGGGACAAATGGAGCAGGCCCATTGAGAGCTGTTTTGCATAGGAACAGCTTTGCAGCTAACCTTTGGTGTGGCCATTTAACATATCTATAACCTTTGACTGGTTACATAGATATGTTAAATAGCTGTGGCCCTGCTCTGAGCCAGGGGAATGGAAGTAACTCCCCCTCCCCCAAGATGTAACTGGTGGGGCAGGTCCCCAGAGTTATAGCACCTGCATGGGAGCTTGGAGATGATTGGCTCCATGACATGGGGCCACACCTGCCCAGACCCATGATGGCAGCCAGAAAGGCTGGAAAGAATGGGAGATTGAGGGCAGGTGTGGCCGAGTGTGGAAGGAGTCGGAAATGGGGCTTCAGAGGAAGATTGGCACGGGGATTTAAACAGCGATGCGGCAGCCATTGCAGGGGAGAACGGTAGGGCTTTGGCAGAGTGGAGACTCCCGCAGCCCTGTGAGAGAGAAGCACGTGGTTTTGGCTGAGTGGGGACTCCTGTGGCCCTGGTGGAGACAGGACCATGTGGCTGGAGTGGTGGAGAGAGGACCACACGCCTTTGCCAGGGTGGAGACCCCCGCAGCATTAGAAGGGGGAACCGCCCCCTGGCTTTAGCAGAGATCCCAGTGACACAGCTGAGGGTGTCCAGAACTGAGGAAGGCCTACCAGCTGAGCACAGATTACTGGGAAGAACAGGGGGCTGCCTGAGCCTGGACTTCTATTTCCTTTCTTGAGATACGGTTCCCCAGACTGGGCAAAAGGGGAAGGAAGGACTATGTGTGCTTGTGGGTGTTTTAAGGGACTTTAGGGTTTTGATGAAAACATTAGGTCACTACTTTAAGTTTGTATAGCATTAAATAAACATTTCCTTTCCTTTTCACGAATCTCTGGCATTGAGAGACATCTTTCCTATAGGTGGTGGACATAACAGACCTGGGGTTTTCTTTCGGGTAATAGTATATTGCGCTTGGCCTCCCTTGTTGTTTGGTAACAATTTGATACTGTTTACTCCATCTTCATCCCAGCTCTTGCTACCACCTAATGTGCTGTACACTTTAATTTTTTAGTATAGTAAAATATAAGGTACATGAGGACAGGGTGTTTTTAGTCTTATTTTGTACACTGCTATATTCTTTGCAACTAGAACAGATAATGAATACTCAATAGGTGCAGTTGATTCAGTGAGTGAGGAAGAAGATAGCTATTTAGTCAGAGTAGCTAAGTGAATCCTTATGGTGAATGCATAGGTGACAAAGGTGACCCCAAACCACCCTCACATTCAATTCGTTTACTCCTTTCCTCTCTGCCACCTGGACAGATGTTCCCCCACCTTCTTTTGCCCCTGCAAGTTCTCTGGTGACTCATATAGTTCTCACAGGAAGCATGTTAGTTCTTAGGAAGTATAGTTCTTAGGAAGCATGTTATCCTATGCTTCCTAATGATCAGAATATGTTGGCAACTTGACAGTGAATATAAATGGGCTGTGTCAGTGGCTCCTGAGGGTCAGATTCTTGTCCTAGCCTCAGTGCTTCTCCGTCACCCTCTACAAGGAGTACAGGTCGTGGAGAGGAAGTTGGTTTCATCTCCCCATGTCTAAAAGCAGATAACCATTTCAGCAGTTCAAAACCACTGGGAATTTTTCACTGACTGGAAATAGATGACAAAAGCACACTTTTGCTTAGGAAGAAGCTGCCCTTCTCTCTTGTTAAATCATCAGATCGAAGTCATGCAAGATTTAATCTCTAATAAAGTGTCTCTGGTGGATTAAAATGTTCTACTTATCATAAATTATGGTTAAATGAGTGTTTACCTATTAGTAGCCCCTTTTCAGTATGTTGAATTTGCATACATGTTGATTATAGTTAAAAATGACTGGGTCATTTTTCACACAGGAGCATATGTTTTCCAGAAGAACCATTGCGTAAAAATTCATATATATATTCAGGTGTCTCTATTGGCTTTTAGCAGTTGGAGTCCAAAGATTAACGCTTATATCATTTGTTAGCTTTGCACAATTGGAAAACAGTTTTGTGACCCAGATAGCTCCAATAAAACCAGCGGGTCTTCTATTGGATTCTAACTGTGGTGGGCAAGGTTGCCTGAGTAAAGGTAAAATACTGTGAGGCAGACATAAATAAGCCTAGTCTGTATAGCTGTGGACAAACTTGGGTGAGAAAGGGCTATGTTGTCTTCCCAAAGGGCCTGGAGCTTCCTGGGGATATGTCTGTCTGTGATGGTGCTTAGTTAAGGAAATGGGGTGAAGAGATATGGGCAGGGGGCAGAAATGGGCACAAAATTAATGATGAGAGAGGTGGGGTGTGGGTGCCAATGCTGCCTATAAATTGCAATCAAAAGGAATGTGTGATGGGAAGGGAACAGGGTGACAGCAAGCAACTGTAAAGCTTCAAAAATCCATGGATTGGAACCTGTGATGATAGAAGTCTGTATTTGAATAAGAGAACAAAATATGTTTGTATGATTGATGAATTGGCCCTGAACTGGTAACTCTTCATTTCTTCCTCATTCCCTTACCGTTCCCACCACCATCCTGCCTTATTTAACAGCAGCCCAACCCTTGCATGACAAAGGAAAATGGGAGCAGCAGGAAGGGAGACCACTGTAGGTATAAAGAGCTGTGATTAATCTTCATTGCTGCGTGCTTGTAAAAGCAGCAGCCATTCTTAGGGACGGGAATTTCCTACACCCCAGACTTCAGACAATTGATTCTGCCTGTTTACTGTGGAAAGCTTTGGTTTACTGAGGAAGTTGTTTGGCACTGGCAGGAGGTTGATGGGAATATAATGGTTCCAGCTCAGCTATTCATCTTTAGCAACCTGTGTCCTGACACCTGCAGAGTATGGCAGGTTTGTGCCTTGTCACCACATGTGTAATGTGCACGAGAAAAACAGTAACAAGGTTAATGTCATCCTCTCACAAAGAGAGTTTTGTTTTCTCTTGCTCTCTCCCATAGTGCTGTAATTGTCTCTGTGCCATCTCTCCCAACCTTCTGTCCTCTGCTGCCACCACCACGCTCCTCCCCAGATCTCCTGAGAGTCATCACTCCTCAGCCCATCAGCCAAAGTTAGTGGGTTCCCATGGTTACCAGGCAGCTGGTGTCTAGACACTGTGAGATGCCTTGCAATTGAGCTGCAAATCTAGCTCCTATCACACATACCCCTCTTTTCCCTTCTCCCCTCCCCTCCATTTCCTCTTTATTTACAGCAGGCATTAATGCCAACACAGGAAGGAATTTCCTTTTGACAGGCCATTAAAGGGAGGAGGGGAAGAGAGAGGGAGAGAAACCCAAACTTGCTGTCTTGTCATATCTATGAAGTGAGAAAACAACTGAGGTGACAGGCCCCAATCTTCCTCATGAAGGATTTTATTTAATTAAAATATTTTAAATTGGAAAACAGTGCCACTGGTCCATGGGGAGCCATAAGCATCTTTAAGAGCCAGTAAAAGCATTTCAGGGGAGGGCTTCAGCTGATGGCACTGGGTTGAGGTGGAATCTTTTCACTGTCTCTGTGCAATCAATGCCACTTATCTTTTATAATGCTCAAGGGAATCACCATTCATAAATATTACTAGATGGAAAAATTCGGAGTGGGACACAGGCAAATAGAACGACTAGCCTTGATAATGACACTTCAGGTATGGAAAGTCAAGTTTAATCTCCCTTATTTCTTCTGAGAAGGAGAAAAGCAGCCCCTGACAGCCAGGAGCTGGCCTGGCACTCACAGATAGGCCTTAGCTCTCCTGTTAACATAAACAAGTTCATAGGACACCAACATCAGACTTTGTATGATGGTTCAAGGCAAAACAAACCACCATAATCATGTTTGAACATAGACTAAGTATGGGCATTGTCTAAACCATAAAACGTCCAAGTATTTCCCTAACCTGATGTGAAAATGATGATACTTGCCTCATTCTTCCTTTCTTCTAGATATTGGTTGAGATTTGCAATCATAAAATGACCCTGTTTTATTACAGCATCTAATTTAGAGCTAAGCTCAGCTTCCTTAAATTCAAATCTCCTAGCACAAGTCCAAGTAAGTCTTTTCTAACCCCTGACACTCTGATGCCTTTTGGTTCCTCATGGTATCTATTTTCTCTACCTGCAACTTGGCAACAAACCCTGCTTTGTTCAACTACAGGTGATTTCCTGGTAGTCTTTGGCTGCAAGGTGTGGACACTTTATAGAATTTCATTGTATAGTATAATTTATACTCAAGTTAACTTCAGTGAAATATCTTTTCCTTATTTTCCCCTGCAACTTCTGAATATCTCCAATACTGTCTCTATCCCCAAATTTATTACTATGTCTCCCTTAATTTACTAATTCTCCTTCTAAGATCTCATAAAAATCTAACTTAGAAAACTAAATTAACTTTTTATTTCCCTATATCTAGTATTTTTTTTGGTCTCGATAATTAGACCAGGTGGTCCAGGCTCCTGGAAGAGTTTATACAATTCTGTACTACTCTTTGGGACTTCAATGACCTGATGCAGCAGGGATGGCAAAGACATGCAGCTCAAACAGACAGCCAACATCCAAGTACATCCAAGCAAAATTATGGTGAGACTATGACAAAAAAATGATTTAGTATACATTCATTTAAATGACAAGAGAGTCATGTTCCTTGTCTTTGACTCAATGGCATTAAAGAATTTGTTGGGGCAGCAACCTTCTCCTCTCCCATCTTACATTATCATCTGTTGGTTTTATGTAGCTGTTTTAGCTACCACTATCCATGACAGAGAAGATTTCGAGAAAACTAACTTGGCAGCAGAAAGGTGTGTTAAGATATGACTGCATTGGTTCAGACCAATTGGTGGTGTGTCCATCACCCCCTGAAGTGCCAGCCTGGTATAGTGCCATCTATCTCTGTAGGCCCCACCGATGACGTCACTCACTATCCCTCTTTCAGGCTGAGTTCTGGGCCTAGTTCTGGAATTTATGTCATTCTCATTGCTAGGCTAGGAAAATAAGTTAAAGGGCTCCACACACACAAATGAGCTCAGTATCCAGTCAAATTGTGCCTAAATACCAGTAATTGGCTTTTTGCTTTAAACAGTTTCACTAACTAGACTGCTTCTTGGATTGCTTTATCTAAGTCCCTGTCTCATTCATCTCTTTTTTATTCTTGTCTCTCTTGTCTCATTCATCTCTTTTGTATTCTTGTCTCTCTGAGTCTAAGGCCATTCCTTATTCTCATCATTCCCTTAGAGATAGGGATCTTGTTCTTAGACCCAAGATTATGGAGCCCTATTGCTGGCTGACAGATTTCTCCACATGTCCATGGTTTATCTATATTGGCCTCTTTCTAGTTACTACGTTCCACTGACCTGTAACGTTTGTTGACATCCCCTGCCGTTGACCTCCTATTTGACTATTTTCTAGAAACACATACTTCAGATACTGTGTTCCCCTTACTTGCTTGTACTTCTTTCCATTGCTACTGCTGGTTTTATGCCCCAGTAGTAGTAGTAGTGTGGTTAGCCTCTATTCCCTAGAGTCTGGCATGATTTTCATCTGGTGCTTTAGTACAGTTCCTATTTTTGTATTTTGCTTTCTGTCTCATGGCTTCAGGTAAAAAGATGTGTTTTTGAGAAAGAAGAATCAACAGATACACATAGGTTGCATATGGAGAGAGAGAATTTTAAACTTGGGTCACAGAGAGAATAGTAAGGCCAATCTGGTTATATTTTAGTGCTAGTTAGTGATAGTGTGGTGTCCAGTATAGAGTGAGATATAAGGTTAGCATCAGGAGTAGAGTCAAGGATGTAGAGAAGCATTAGAGTTTGATGTATATGAGACCAGGAATCATTAATGTTTTGTGATAAAGGAAGTAATATGCTTATAGTGATGCATAGGGATTAACAATATGGCAGCGATAATATAAATCTGCTGGTAACCTGATTATGGGGTCAGGGTTGAAGTCATTAGAAAGAATGAGTTTTCTGATGCAGAGTCCACCAAGAGAATGTGCAATCGAATCTTGCTTTGTGGACATGTTAGGGTACAGGGACTAATAACTAGACTCAGAATGGCAAAAGAAAAACTAGAAAATAGTTTGAATAGGAATGAATCCAGAACATAGTCTTCACTGAAGTTAAGAAAAAGGGAATGTTTTTAAGAAGATGTCAAAAACAAACACACCAACAATTAAGGAGATGATTCTGTTCAGGCTATTGCAATAGATATCCCAGCTCTCAAGGGTCTTGGCGGGGTCATTTTTTCTTAGACCTCAATGGGGAGAAGTAGACAAGTTACTGGTAGGGTGATTTATAACTGGGGTTGTTTTGTATTCAGAAGTCTAGTCAGTTAACTAAACAGGATTTGTTTATCTCTGTGTCTAGTTTGTTTCAAAGGAACAAACAATTCTAATCTGTTATTCATAAGACAAAGAATGGGAAGTCGGAGGGTCTGTGTCTGGCATAGCAAAGGGGGAAAGATCTGTGTTTGTCCTTGTCACAGGTAAACAAGGGGGTCACTTTGAGTTTTCTGGGAGTCATGTGAAACAATGGACAGCAAATCATATGAAGGGGGTGTTTTTCAGGAATCCATTTCCTAGAGCACCAAAGGATGGTGAGACTTCAGGAAAAAAATGGTTGGGGGAATTTCTGTCATTGTTTTCTAGAGCATAGAGCTCCAGTAAAAGTCAACACTGTCAGAAAAAGGAGTAGTCAAAAATATCAAGAACAATGGTAAGTGAGAAAAGGCCTTAGGATTTGGAATATAAGTGGTTTTGTGTGTACTGTGTATGTGAATTTGAGGAGAGAACTGCTGGAAAAAAGATGAAGGTAAAGCCAGCACGTAGAGGGATGAAGGAAGGTGAGATGTGGAAAGATGGTGTGATTACAATTTATTCTTTCCTGAAGTGCATTGATTGAAGAGGAAAAGAACAGGTTTGTAAACTCCTTAACAAAGAGGCTGTTTTTGCATTTTAGACAGTCTTAACAAAAGAAAATATATGGAAGATACATTTTGTTCTCTGTAAGTCCAGAAGAAAGAATTCCATAAAAGCTTGTGGGAGGTAGATTTTAGCTGAATATTGGGAGTATTTTATAGTTGGAACTGAAATGGCCCATTGACACAGAGGCTAGGAGTGCTCTGGGGGACCCCTGTGCTAGGTGAGGCCCTGCTGGAGGGCCTCCTGAGGTCCCTCCTACTCTAAAGTTTCCATATACAGTCTGATTACTTTCAAATAAATAGGTTTTGAAAGAAGGAAGATAGTAGGAGGTAAATTTTAGATATCAGATGTTTGAAAAATGGCTTTATCAGAGAAAAAACACTGGGTGGAGAAAGGAAAGAAAGCCTCCAGTTGAATGATTTTTCAAATGGCAATATTATATGATGGGTAGACACAGATGATTCTCAAATTTTATCCCAGATGAGCTAAGGACTCACCCTGAGTCTTTATTCTTTAACTGCCTATTGTCCCAATGTCTCCAAATAGCCAAAGCTATTACATTCTTTGCCACTAAATACAAGTGAAGAGCTTTGGCATCTTTGACTAAAAAGAGAAAAATCAGTACAAATACACATATTACTTTTGTGATAAAGCTCTGGTTGTATTCCAGTGAGTGCTATTGATTCTTAAAGCAATTTTTCACTCACAGGC
This sequence comes from Tonatia bakeri, assembly GCA_004024845.1. NCBI lineage: Eukaryota > Metazoa > Chordata > Mammalia > Chiroptera > Phyllostomidae > Tonatia > Tonatia bakeri. The sequence continues at coordinate 60,510 of PVIA01001321.1, read as the reverse complement.
AGTGCCATAATTTGACAGGCCCCAGGAAGCCAAAACTCACAATGAGTGCAAAATGAATTGTCACAGTAAGAGATGGGGATTGCATTTACTCACCTACTTGCAAGCACAAACACCTTTATAGGGCTTTCTTGTTATAATAATGTTTTTAAAATTAATTTCAAAATTGAGTTAAACCTTCTCAGTTGGTTTTTTAACACTCTGCTTTCCTTGGGAAGTGGAGGGAGTAGTAGATGGGGGATGGCATGCACTTTTATTTCCTCTTCCTCACAACAGGGTCATGATCTCTTACGGATTTTTAGATATGGCAGCATTTGTAGTAATTTTTGCTACTTCCAGGCTTTCATTAACTAGTAACTCTTTAGTTTATAAAACCTACCATAATTGATGATGACTATTCAGCCTAAGTTAGAGTTTTAGAGATGCACATTTCTTTTCCTCTCTGGATAGCATATCCACTATACCTGTCACAATTGACACTTAATATGTTGAAGTTTGACACAACAATAATCCTCCACCCTGGTTCTGCAAGCCTCCAGAGTATCTACAATTACTTCTGGTAGGCCTTAAAGCAAAATTATATTGAGTTTACCTTCTTTTTCACAAAGGAGAAAATAAATGGAGGGAGGGAAGAATGGAGGTGAGGGAGAGAAGGATCAGTGGAGGAGGAGAGGGAGGAAAAAGGAAAGGGAGGGAAGGGAGAAAAGAGAGGGGAGGGAGAGATAGGCTTATATAGCACATTTAGCACTACTGGAGGGAAAGGTGAATTGAAGTACAGTCTTCTGACCCCCCAAATTGTGAGAGGTATTATAGTATTATGGGAAGATTCGGTGAATTCTAATTAGCTCTGTGACTTTCAACAAGTCACAGAAACTCTCCATTTGCAGTTTTTCTCAGAGAAAGTGAGGAGCCAAGATCAGAAGATCTCCAAGATTTCCTGTAGCTTTCACTATTCTGTAATTTTATAATTACAGCCAACTCTATGACAATATATACAGAATTTTAATTTTTGTCCTGAATTATATGGTTTATTCATTTGCATTGATAAAATTAGCAAGACCACTGCCAAGTGTTTAGTTTTCTTTGTGCTGTGTAGATACAGCCATAAGGGAAAATTAAACAACAAAGATAATTAATTGTCTGGCTTATTGCAAGTACTACCCAAACACATCATGACAAGTCATGGCAAGGCCCGAGCTGAATATCACTCATAAATACAGTGCTTGTATTTTAAAATTTAAATGTTACCCAAGCATAGATATTCAGACATAGGAAAACATTTAGGCAGCTGTATCACTATTGGAGTGACTTCCAGAGTTAGAATTATGTCTAGTTTGGGTTTCTGTATTTAACCCTGGAGTCAGAGAAACCATTTTATCACATATCAGATTGTGGGATTTGAAAACCTTTGATCTTCTTCTGCTTTTAAAGGCAAATATTGAAAATTCAAACTTTGTAAAAAAGTAATATTAACTCAACATATGTTAAAACATTATAGATAATTAGTTGAATTTTTAAATGCAAACCAGTATCACCTTGTTTGTTCATTAACTTTTTCAAGGTCTGACAAACATAAATTACTATACCTTTGTAACTGATTGCTAGCTAAAATCATTGTTGGAAACAATATTGAAAACAATAAGAATTGTAGAAATACCTAAGGAAAAACTAACTTGAAGTGGCTAGTACAATGCTTGAGCAGCCTGTTTCAATAAATGTAAAAAACTGCTAGAAAGAAAAGCTAATAGAGTAAATTCAGTGAAAAATGGCAAACATGATTAGCCTGTTAGTTTGTGGTATTATTTTTAGTCTTCTTGACTGAGAACTAATGTCTCTAATGAAAAGAATATGTTTGCTAGCATTTAAATTCCACAAGGCAGAGATTTTTAATTTTGTTTACGGATAAATCCCAAATGCCTATGCAAGTGCCTGGTAAATATATACATAGTTTGATACCACAACTAAGTATAGACCTAAATGATTAATAGCAAATATCTGAGGTCTGATTTTTTTGAAAATTATTAATTTTCTCCAAAATGTAGCAGGAAGAATTAAAGATAATACTGGGAAATAAGGGATCATGTTTTTACAAGATTCCCTCAAAAGTATGGTATTTTTGTGCCAGGAGTTCTTTTAAAAGAATAGTCTCTTCCTACTTTATCCTTTTGGAGAAAAAATATATTCTCCAAAATCTGCTGGGATTCCTTGCTTCAGATAGCCCAGAACAGAGCAAAAATTACGTCTAGGTAGAAAGAATTGCCCCATCAGACCAGTCTGCTACATAGCCCCACCAATTTCTCCCCTAGACTATGCCCTGTCCCCAGATGACTGCAAGTCCTCTTGGAAATGAAAAGATCTTTCTCAACATGAAGTTGAAATTTTTCACTGTCTCTGAACATTTTCCTTAAGGTTAAGGGACAAGAAGTTTTAGGTTGTTTTTAAGCTATGAATTTGATAGTTATTACCAATTAAGGAGAATTTTCTTAAGCCTGGAGATTTGTCATCCTCCTGTGTAACTTGCCTGCTGGCTACAAGATTTACTACACATCTAGGGTCAGGAGGTGACTTGGTTCTTGCTCATTCAATATAGCAAATTTTTGCTGCAAAATTTAGGGAGTCATATGAAGCTAAGGCTGAGGATAGGATGTTTCCTTTTGATATCACCTGTCTGCTATTCTACATGTATGAAATAGAGAAAGTTGTTCTTTTCTGGAGTAGAAACAACCAATAACCAAGACGTTCTTGCCTTTTAGATTTTAGCAGCCTTGAACCTTTCATCACAAAATCATGCCCCTCAAGTTTGATCAATGGCCAGTCACCTTTGCCCTTGCCATCATTTCTGGACCTGGGCCCTTGATGTCAAAGCCTTTTTTCAAAGAACTCTTTTCTCACTTTGCAAGCAAAAACTTCATAAGCCACAGACTTTTCTTTCCCTTTCTTTGGATATTTGAAGAAAGTTGCTCTTTGTTTGTGGGCTAAGATTGAATGAGCATGAATGTGGAGAGGGGAGAAGATAACTCTCATGCAATAAGCACACAGGTGAGCAAGGTAGTGGCACCGTATTAGGTCTTTACTCTCTTATTTAATGCTCATCACAAACTATGAGGTAGATACTATTTTTCCCATTTTACTGATGAAGAAGTGGGAAAGCAGGCAAAGTGTATACTGAATACTTGCACGTGAAACCCCTTAGAACAATGACTGGCACAGAGTAAACCCTGAAGCAGTGTTAGTTCCCTTTAGTCACTTAATAATAGCCAGCACTTACTGAGCATTACTGAAACACACCATTTGTTATTAAGTACTTTAAATAATTAACACATTTAAATATCGTACAAGACAATGAACCAAGTACCAATATTATCACCAATTACAGATAAGAAAAATTGGGCAATAAGAAGCAAAATAATTTACTCAAAATCATGGTAAATGTCTGAGATAGAATTTAAATGCAAATAGTCTGCCTCCAGAACCAGCTCTCTTGGCCACTGCTCTGTACCATCCAAAAGTTGTTGTTCTGATAGTGGCTATTTTTTATTTGGGCTTTATATATCTAAATAATGTTTTATAAAATTAGAAGACACAAAATTAAAATCAGCAAAAAAAAAAAAAAAAGGAGGGAAGATGGTGGAATAGTATTTTCCATGGCAGTAAACCAGAATACTATTAGAGTTACTTTTTATAATCCAATGTTTTGAAATTCATACAAACCTCTGCTATTTAACCGTGGTAATATTAAAGGTCCACACTTTTTCTGCTTGAGGTTTTATCTACACATCATAAAGCATTCTTGGGATTTTCCTCTTTTTTTCATTACTTTCTATAAATATTGAATGCCTATCTTGTTATAAGTATAACACTAGAAGTTGGCATAATATAGGTGCATTGATTCATTAAGAATATATATATTTGCCAGATACTTTCGTAGGCATTTGGGTTTTATCAGTAAACAAAATTAAAAATCTCTGCCACGTGGAATTTAATTGCTAGTAAATATATCCTTTTCCTTTGAGAACTTAGTCATGGAGACTGGAAAGGATACCATAATCTAATATACAATGTAAAGATGTAGTTTCCATATGAGTAAAGAGAAGGAAGTGGTTGGTTCTGCCCAGGACGGGCGTGGAAGAGTGGAAAGAGGATTTCAGCTGGGTCAAGCGGGTGACTAAGCAGCACTTGCTAGATGCACTGGCAAGGGTCAATGGACTGGCTTGCCTTCCAACTCCAGTCCTCAATTCTGGGTTAAAAGAATAACTTTGGTCCCATTCTCTAAAATCAGACCCTAAGAAGAGTCTTATGCCAATACTTTACTGGTTGAAATCTATGAGTGAGTGTGGAAAGAGAGGCCAGTAAGTAGATAAGAAGTGGGTTCGGGAAAAGTGTAGTCTCAGCCTGATCCCACAGAGAGCTCTAAAGCACAAATTGTGCCACAGAGATTGTTTCTGCACAAAAGCAAGGTCTGTGGAGTTGTGGGGTGAAAAGGGAGCATGACTTTTCAGGCACCTCAGGTCGAGGTGGTTCACACATCCTCAATCCAAGGGACAGGGTGGGCCCCGGCAGCCGAAACCTCCTGCAGCTGGGAGATGAATGCACAGGGCTGGTGAAAAAGATCTGGAAGCCATAGCAGGGATGTAAACATGTTGAGAATATTTGAAGGAGAGTAAAGGGAGAGATGATAAGGAGAACTTATTTTTGTTTTTGTTTTTTTTGCTTTGGTAACCTATTTATAAAATCTGAAGTAGTCATTATTTATTTTTCTACTTCATTCACTAAGAAAATCTTGAGCCCTGGCCAGTGTGGTTCAATTGGTTTGGCATCAACCCACAGGTCAAAAGGTCACGGGTTGGATTCCTAGTCAGGGCACAGGCCTGGGTTGTGGGTTGCGTCCCCAGTTTGTAGGGAACGTTCGATGTTTCTCTCTCACATTGATTTTTCTCTCCCTCTATTCTTCCCTCCATTCCCCTCTCCCTGGAATTAATAAAAGAAAAAAATAAATCTTGAAATGTGAATAATTTAAATATAGCAAAATGCAAAAGGTGGCACTGTCATTCAGTACTCCTGACTGAAGTTAGTTCTTGAATACAGATCTGACTATTTTTTTTTATTCTGATTAAAGGGAACCTCGTCTATTTTGAGTCAACGTCCACATTGTATTTTCCTGGTACAATTTCAGATCCTTACTCCAGACACCCTGTACCTCTTTTATTTTTCCAGTGAGAGTGTTTTACAATTTTTAAATGTCATTAGGCAAAGCCTGCACTTTTCCGTTCCTCATAGAGCCACCACTGGTTTTCCCTCTGGCCAGGTTCTCACATTAATGTTACTTGCTTGGCTCCTTTGCAATTAATTGAGTCTGTAAAACCTGGAGAGACGCAACCAAGATTTTCTCCTGGGTAGGATACTCCTCACCTGGGATACTAAAAAGTGAAAAGGGAAGTTGCAAAGTTGAACTATCAGATCAAATTTTGAACTTTTAAAAATACACATATGATTTTACAGAAAAGAGCCAAACACACTTAATTTCTAGGCTGAACTGTTTCTGATCCTCACTCTTAGCTATATTTGATGTCACAGCATGACTTCTCCATCGCAGACACCACCACGGACACCACCCGGGACACCGCCCCGCTCAGACTTCTCAGTGCGAGAGGCGTGGTCACGGGTCCTGCTGGCGCCCCGTTGTCCTCCTCCACCCGAAGGCAGCGTTAAGCAGAGCCTCACACTCCTCTGCAAACGCAGCATGTGATTTAACTAAGGGGAGGAAAAGCAATCTACCTGACTGTTAGCCAAAAACACACCTCAGTTTTTGTTTTAACATTTAACCTTGAAAAGTTGATTTATTCATTGTGATAGTGGTAAGAAATAACAGGAACACCATTTAATCTTTTATATTTTTCCCATCTTGTCCCCCAAATTATTTAAGGCAGCTATACAAGCCACATAAATTATAACATCAATTATAATTTTTATCTTTGTTTATGTTCTAACGGAGAAATGAGATTGAACACTAATTTTGTACAGAGAATGTTTAAGAAGTTTTCAAGGCCAAACTGTATTTTCTTTGAGTTTTTCTTTTCTTTTTCTTTTTTTTTAATCTCTGGGTTTTTTCTCCTTTCAGAAAAAGTACTAACTTTTGTTCTATAGATAAGAAACCCTAGATTCTTTTCCAATGTCTATAACTGAGTAGCTCTATTGAATTAATCTATCACTAGAATTCTCATTTTCTGAACAGAGTTAGATGCTTTATAGGAACATTCTAGGGGAGAAATTGTCTTAATCATTTACTTAAGAAATAAGAATTTTTTATTTTCTTTTAGGAAATTTCTTTTTTTTTCTTCCTTGGGTGAAAATGTTAAATTTGATGGGTGCTTTTCTTTTTATCAAATCCCACGGGTTGGATTAAAAATCTTGACATACTACATTCTGCACTTTAAATTTTATAAAAAGTCTTTTCAAATACCTTCCTCCCACCTCCAACCAACCTGCAATAAGGCGAGGCAAGCATTATTATCTATATATTCTTTTGTAAGTTAGAAAAGCAAGGCAAAGAAAGGAAAAGTAACTTCTCTGAGATCAGAGGACTAGTTGGTTGCACAGTCAAGGCTAGAACATGAATCAGCTCTGTCCTAGGCCTCAACTTCTGAGAAAAGTGAGTAGTGTGTTATAAGCAACAAGATTGTACTCTCTTTCAAAGGCTCAAAAAGCAAGGAGGGAATCTAGGTGATATTTGTACCATTCCATTGACATGCAAATGGTGTACACTGGCTCAGTGCTTTGAAAGGAACTTGAAATGTAAAATACGGTCATGAAGAGCATAAAATGCAGATCCCAGTGACCACCCAAGGCCATGATCAGGCTCCAGATCGACATCTGGTACACAACTCAAGAGGAAGACCATTCAAGTGACAAGAGGGGCATATGTGAGTGAGCTGCAGAATATTTTTTATTACTTTCCTTTGAGTTTTTGAGATGATGATATTTAATATTCAAGAAATATAAAAATAAAAAACACAGAAAGGGAGCAAACACCCCAGTCAGCAGTGACTGGTAGAGTAATTGTGGGCATGGACCCAGGATGATAGCAGCTTCTATTTAATCAATGTTGACAAGGCTGGGGAGAGCTGGGCAGGTCCCAAGAGGTAATGTTTTACTCGGAAATCCACTCAACCTAATTTCAGTAATGTAGGGCTGTGGAGGGGCCTGGACCAGGGCCAGTAAACAGGGCCATTAGAGCTCCATGTAGGCGCTGGCAGCTGGGAACACCGCCATCCCCCCAGCAGCACTGCAGCCGGCTGGCTGCCTGGCTGACACGCAAGCAGCCGCTGCTGCATATGTTCCTGGTATTTGCTTACCAGCAGAATGTGCACATGTGCTATTCTTCCCCTTTCTAGGAAATGAATGGAATGCATAAAAGCAAGAACTGCTTCCAGAATCCATTTCAGCAAGGACCAGAGAGCCAGTTTGATGTACATTTTTCAGGGACCACTGTGAAAGCATCCCTGGGTCCCCTTATACTACCACTGCACTGTGCCAAAGGGACACAGAAATGACTTCTGTCATTTTTCTTGCTGTCTTAATGTGGTCTGGATCTTTTTTTAGGAATAGTGGTTGTGGAACCATACTGTGAAAACTACTAGAATTTTGCAAACCCAAATGGCCCAGGAGGACTTATGCTCCTTTGGACTGAGTTCTTAACCTCACTACTATGTTTTCCTTTACTACTCCTTCTCAAACAAGCAATACACATGATGGTAATTGCTAGCATATAAATTCCAAGAAGGCAGAGATCTTCTCTTGGTGTTTGCATTGCAGCATCCCCACTGCTGTGTACATAGAACAGTGCACGGCACATGGTAAGTATGATCCAGGAACTTTCACAGAATGAATAAATGAATAAATTTATACATTTTTGTTTTCTTTTAAAGCATCCTTTAACTCTAGAACATTAAGAATGTATGCCTTTACTGTCTATGATGTTCATTCTGTCCTTTTAAGTTAACGCAGAAAGTTATCAAATACATAGAGACTGCTAGAGAACATGGTTATTTCTAAGAGATCTTTGGGCCTGGAGAAAGTAATGTTTTCTCAAGGTTAAAATGTCAAGGCTAGAGAGGTTATAGTTCTTTACAAGATTCTAACATCACCTGTAAAAATTGACAGAATGTAATTTTTGAGAATTTAAATATTATTTAATATAATTATAAAAATTTGCCCTATTTTATTAAAAAAAAAACAAGTTTTTCCCCCCTCATAGACCAAACCATTAAATTGCATCATCATTTTTTTTCTTTGACATATTCTGTCTCATAACCAAACTGGATTTAGGGTTAATTTCCCCTAGTGAAGACTGATTCAGGGAGAGAAGCCAACACTAGACGGAACACTAGTGACTCTTAGTGACGAAAAGTTCACTGGTCACCATAGATAGATAGATAGATAGATAGATAGATAGATAGATATCCTGTGACTAATTTAATCTTACTCTTTTCCTATGTCTTAACAAAAATTAGTGTTATTATTAGATGCATATCTAATTGAACTTCATTAGCATGATGTTTTCATGCTTAATATAAACAAAAGTATATTCAGAGCTAAACTGGAAAAGAAAAAGCAGTTTCTACTCTTTACATGCTGGGTGTCAGCTGTCACATCAGCAACTCCAGGCTTTCCTCATTTGCCAGCTTCAGGCCCATTTACTTCCACTCACTTGTTCTATGTCACTTGGTATTGAAAATCTCATTTAATCTTTAGCTTCTACAGCAATAGAATTCTTCTTAAGCAATAACTATCTCAGAGGGAGGTTGATCCTCTAGATGGGGAATGTGATTAATTACCCTAATTGGATCATGGTAATTGGAGTGACCAGCTGGCTTCAGCCATTCATCTATCTTTGTCACTCACTATGCGGATCAAAGTTTTTGCACAAAATACTAAAGATTACATATTAACTCATCTCTAGCATTTACAAATTATGTAATTAGTACCAGAAAGTACAGAGACAAGATTCATATGATGCAGGACTAATCAGGACTCTTCCCTCCATTCTGAGCTGCTTTAATCAAGACCAGCATTTAAATTTTGTAGGCCCCAGGCTACATACCTGCAGACTTACTGCTCTAGCTCCCACTCAGGGAATACCCACCCTTCTAGGGCAAAGATAAGGGCAGGGAGAGCAATCTGAAGTAGAAGCTGCCTAGATGGTGCTGTCCTAGGCTGGAACTCACTGCTGCCATTCACAAACAGTGTGGTCTTAGGTAAGTTACTTCATCTTATTGTGCCTCAGTTTTCCAGCTATAAAATGGGATGAATAAGGTACCTGTAAGAATGAAATAAAACAATGTAGAATGCAATACTTAGGTCTGTCCTGAGCATAGAGTAAGAGGTCAAATATATTAGCTATAACTAAATGCTTCATGCACGGGGCCAGGAAAGTCATAATGCATGGTTCTTTCCAGGCAGAGAGGCTGCTGAATAGAACAGGTAAGAAAATGTACATATACAACTATGTATATATGGTCAACATGATTTATTAACTGTGCTGACTTGTCTATAGTTAGCATCAGTGAGAGAAAGAGCAAGTTAGCGATCTCCAGAAGTTCTTGCTGACGTTCAGGCTCAAATGGACCCATTTATATGTAACTCAGATTGTGTTCACAATAAACTTCCCTTTGTGGGAGGTTCAAACCTCTGCAAACTCATGTGCAGTCTCCCTTCTAAGTGGTTCTAACTAAAACAGGTCTGTGGTCCACACCTGATTGCTTTGTCCTTCATTTGTGTGTAGGTTTATTTCTTTTAATATTGTTATGAATTTTTTACTTACCTCACTTTTGTGCTTATAAAAGATTATTACTTTATATATTTTTTACTCCCCATAATTTCCTGGTGGCCTATAAGAATTCTGTTGAGACCTGGTTGGTGTGGCTCAGTGGGTTGAGCACGGGCTGTGGGCCAGGGGTCGCCAGTTCGATTCCCAGTCAGGGCACATGCCTAGATTGTGGGCTAGGTCCCCAGTGGGGGCCATGTGAGAGGCAACCACACATTGATGTTTCTCTCTCTCTCTCCCTCCCTTCCCCTCTCTAAAAATAAATAAATAAATCTTTTTTAAAAAGAGAATTTTGTTGAATCCATTGACTTGACACATTTTATTTTTTCTAACTAGTTATCCCATCGTGTGACACAAAGATAACCCCTTTGCTTAATATTCAGTAATATCAAACAAGTATAAAATTACTCTCATCTCATATGAAATATAATGTATATACAATCTAACTGTGTTTGTTCAGCTCACTTACATCCCAGCTAACCAATTGACATGTTCCGTTTTGTAGTTATCTAACTGAACTTTACCAGTTTTTATTTTATTTTACATTTTGAAACAACAGTTTATTTTTAATCACAGAAGTTTTATAGGGGACTAAAAGCCTATGAGCCCTAGATACTTAGTTTCCAGTGCCGAATTGGTAAATGGGGTTTGACCTCACCCTACCCTGGTTGAGTTTGGCCACCTAAAGTAATGGGAAAACCGGGACAAGTAGAAGAGCGAGGTTTTAGTTCCAGCTTGGTTATGAGCAAATCTTATGATTTAGGGAAAATCTCTTCCTGTGCTTGGACTTCAGTTTTCTCATCTGTGAAATGACAATGTCCATTTATTCTTGCATTCAACAAATATTAATTGAGGGCCTTCCCTGCAATAGGTTCTGTGCTGGAGATGGTGGGGGTGGGGACTAGTGTTCAAAGCTGAGCAAAAATATGTATCGTTTTTACTTAGAGTTATGGTTTAATGACTGGATGATCTTAAAAGTCCCCCTAACTGTTGATAGTCTATAATTATAAATTTATTGTTTGGTAAAAATATATTATAAAAGGCTTAAACAAAAGCAAAAATATTTGTTGTAATTTTTCATTGTTTCTTCTCAATACCTAGAAGAATGCCTGGCTCATTGCAAGTGCTTGGTAACAGGTTTTTAATTAATTGTATTTCAAATACTTTGAAGCATTTGAGGAAAGACTATGTAGATACTGAAGCTCTTTTAATAGAAAAGAGCAGTGACTTCCTGTTACAATCAACAGATGTGTGTTGAGTTTCACCTTTTGACCTAGGCCCAGGCAAAGAATGACTAGAGAAGGTGGGGGAATTTTGGAGAATTAAACCTGATTGGACACCAAGAGTGGACAGAAAGTATGGCTGCTTCTCAGAGTCACCTAAATTTTTGTTCTTTTGTTGTCCCCTTTTGAGTTCTGTTCCCTTCATTCCACAAATACATAATTCTCACCTCACCCAGCCTAATTCCACCTTTTTTATTTTGAATGTTTTAATTTTCCTCAAATCATACATAATAGCTCCCAAGTTTTTATTTTAGGAAGAGAGTTTTGAAATATTGTCTTGCTCCTACAGCTAATCCTTCTATGTGATTCTAGACAGCTTAAATCACTATTCTGTTCTTTTATAGTTTGAAGAGGGCACTAAATATGTTGTTTCTTAGAGCTGATCACAATAGTAAACCACTCTGGGCACACCTATAGTAGCCAAAGGTTTGGGCAAGGCTGGGAAACTAAGTAAATTCTCTAAATAGACTTCAAATTGCTATCGAAGGCCCTCACTAACATAAATCTGGAAGCATTCTTCAGTCAGAAAATTAAATAATTCATTAGCATACTAAATTTCTGTAATCTATGAGGAAGACTGCCGGTACATAAAGTATTATGATGATCAGAATTGAATTAGTTTCTTCCAATTTTTTTTTGCTGGAAAATATGATAGGTATGCTGGTTCTTTAAAGGTTAATAATGGTAATTGTAGAAGGCTATGGCCTTAAAAAATCTTTATGAGAAGTAGCAAGTAGCCTTACTGAAATCACTACAATTTGGAAATAACTTATAGTCAGTTACAAACCCATGAAATAAATCAGACTTTAAAACTTTGGTAAAAATGAGTCATAAAGTAAAATTTTTCATCATAGCTACAACCTTATTTACAAGACCAGCCTCATTTGATTATAAAAATCTCATTTATTTGCAAAGAGTTATACATTCTCTCTTACTGAAGAGATTTTCAAAAAATATTGTTAGATAGTATTCCAAGAAAGTGATTCCAAAAATATATTTAGCAGCATTGGTCTTATTTGTCTGTAAATGTTCAACTTTATATGAATATAACATATAGCTGACTGACCTGAGAGAGGTGTACATTTTTATGAACTCCTTTAATGGTCTTCTAAAAGAACCTCATTTCCGGGACTACATCAAACTAAAGAGTTATTGCACAGCAAAGGAAACCATCAACAAAACAAAAAGACCGCCTAGTTAATGGGAGCACATATTATCCAATGATATATCCAATAAATGACTAATATCCAAAATGTATAAAGAATTACAACCCAACACCAAAAAAGTCCTATTAAAAAGGGGGCAGAGGACCTGAATAAACACTTCTGCAAAGAGAACATACAGATTGTCAATAGACATATGAAAAATGCTTAACTAACCATCAGAGAAATACAAATTAAAACCACAATGAGATATCACCTCACACCTGTCAAAACAGCTACCATCAATAAAGCAACAAACAAGTGTTGTAGAGGTTGTAGAGATAAGGGAACCCTCACTACTGTTGATGGGAATGCAGATTAGTACAGACAGTATGGAAAACAGCATGAAGTTTCTTCAAAAATTAAAATGGAACTGCTTGATTACCCAGCAATTCCACATCTGGGTATGTATTGAAAGAAACCCAACACACTAGTTTGAAAGAATATATGCACCTCTTTTTCACTGCATTATTTACAATAGCCAAGATATGAAAGCAATGCAAGTGCCCATCAATAGATATGTGGATAAAAAGTTGTAGTGCATATGCACAATGGAGTATTACTTGGGCATAAAAAAGAACAAAATCATAGACCTGGCCAGGTGGTTAGGTTGGTGGGAGCATTGTTCCATGCACAGAATGTTGCGGGTTCAAACCCCATCAGGGCACATACTTAGGCTGCAGGTTCAGTTCCCAGTGGGAGTGAATACCGGCTGCAACAGGTGGATGTTTCTCTCTCACATTGATGTTTCTCTCTCTGTCTTCCTCTCTCTTTAAAATAAATAAACATATCCTTGGGTGAGGATGAAAAAAAGAACAAAATCTTATCACTTTTGACAGCATAGATGGACCTAGATAATATGCTAAGTAAAATAATTAAGACAGTGAAAGACAAATACCATATGATCTCACTTATATGTGGACTCTAAAGAACAAAGTATTGGGTTGGCCAAAGTGTTTAGGTGTTTTTTTTTTCCTTAAAATAAAGATACATTTTTTCATTTTCACCTAATTTTATTGATTTGGATATTTTGAGTTTGTCAGCTCTTTCCTGCATGCTATAATGTTGATTGTTCTCAGTTAATGTCTTCATTTGATCACTATCAACTTCAACCTGTCTATCCAACTGTGGAGCATTGTCCAGCAAGAAATCTCCAGCATGAGACTTCACAAACCACTTTGGACACATTTGATCAGTCACAGCACCTTCTTCATACACTGCACAAATCTTTTTTGTGTGTGTTTCAGTCATGTTTTTACCTTTCTTGAAGTAAGAGAGCATAATATACTGAAAATGTTGCATATTTTCTTCCACAGATAGAGAGAACAGACTGATGGCTGCCAGAGGGGAGAGGGGTTAGGGGGCTGTGTTAGTTACAAAATAGTCATGGAGATAGATGTAAAGTACAACGTAGGAAATATGGTCAGGAATATTGTAATAGCAAGGTATGATGTCAGGTGGCTAGTGGAAATATTGGAGGGATCACTTTGTAAATTATATGATTGTCTAACCACTATGCTGTACACTGAAACTAACACAAAATAACTTGAATGTAAACTGTGATTAAAAATAAAATAAAAATAAATAAATGCCCCCATTTCTCTAGTCTCAGCATCTGTCAATTCTTAGGAAGTTGTGCATATAAAGTTGACCCTTGGCTGGCATCTAGGAAGCTGGATTTTGAGAGAGTTCTCATTGTTCCCTTACCTAAGAGTATTCACTGTGCCTAAACTATGCAACAATGTGGTATGTGTTGGACGTCTGTTTTCCTTCTGGGTGTCTGGATTTGGATACTGCTAGGTAGCAGGTGCCTACATGACCAGCCCTATAAAAACTCCAGTTCTGTTAGCTCAGGTGAGCTTCCCTAGTAGATTACATCTCAGACAAGTCACAGTTCACTGCTGGAGGAATTACGCAGTCCTATCTTCTGTGACTATTAAATGCTTGTGGGGAGAGGATTAGTGGATGCGGTGCCAGGTTTCCTCTGAACTTCACCCACACAATTTTCCCCTTTGCTGATTTTGCTTTGTATCTTTTCACTGTGATAAATCACATCCACAAATAGGACTGTACATTGAGTCTTGCAAGTCCTCCTAGCAAATCATTGAACTTGTGGGTGGTCTTGGGGACACTTGATACAGGAAGTTTAGGTTAGTAATACAAGTGATTTCAGGGAAAATGAATTCTCTTTCCACTAGCTGGCATATTATAATCTATCTTGTAGCATGAAATCAGTTGTCTGAGTTCTTTAGGGAAACCAGACAGAAGAGTTATTAGTAAAGTTGCCTGCTTCCTGCAGGGAAAAAAGTGATGCTTTAAAGACATAAAGCACACTTGCCTTATATTTTTCATTTCAAGAAATCAAAAACTGCTACAATGGTTTGAAGGGGTTAGTTATTTGTCTCGCATAATAAAAAAAAAATTGTCTGAGGAAGAAGTGTCCGAGTGGTATGGTCACTCAGTAATGGATTTTTCTTATCTTTCTGCTCCACCGTCCTTAGTGTACAGTTCTTGTCTCCATGATCACAAAATAGCTGTTACACTGCCAGGTGTGTTTGATGCCTCAGTCATCAAGAATGGGGGAAAGTAAAGGGCAAACACTTCCTCTGGATTTCTCCCCGGAGAGTTCTAATTGGCCATCACTGTGATACACAGAATCCTTAGCTTTAAGGGGAGCTGGAAATTCGAGTATTTCACTTCCCAGCCTTTATAATACTAGAAATAAGGGATGAGAGAGTTGGGATGATGGTTCAATGATCCACACAAATTATCTGTCACAATTACTCTACAGTAATGGAAAAATAGATACACAATTTATGTTAATTTCCTATGTTAAGAGCCTATATGTGGATATTTTGATTGTAAGGCTGAGATTAAAGGCTATGGTAATTTCTGTGTGGACTCCTTGCTCTCAATATCATAGTTTTGTTCCTGAGCTCTTTATATGTGTCATTGAACAACCTTCTGTAGGTAAACTCTTCTGAACTTGGAAATCATATTACTATGATAGCAATTTCTTTTTATCTTAAAGCTCTTGTGAGATGGTGTGAAAAGAACAAATGCATTGCACTATCATATGAACGGATGAGACAAAATACTAACACTTCTCCCGCTCCCCATCCCCATCTTTTATTTTTTCCCTCAGAAGCTGTAGATGAAACCAAACCTAAGGAAAGTGCCCGGCAGGAGGAGGATAAAGGAGAAGAACGTGAGGTGGACCAAGAACATGCCTGAACTCTAAGAAATGGCTTTCCACGTCCTCACCCTCCCCTCTCCGGGACCCTGTCTCTCCCTCCCTCTTCTCAGCTCCACTCTGAAGTTTCCCTTCCTGACCTGCTCACATCTGTGAGTCTGTCCTCTCCCACCCACTAGCCCTCTTTCTCTCTATGTGGCAAACATTAAAAAAAAAAAAAGCAGGAAAGATCCCAAGTCAAACAGTGTGGCTTAAACATTTTTTGTTTCTTGGTGTTGTTATGGCGAGTTTTTGGTAATGATGATCCAATCATTTTGGGAAATTCTTGCACTGTATCCAAGTTTTTTGAATTGGTGCGTGTGGCCCTGTGGGAGTCCACTTTCCTCTCTCTCTCTCTCTCTGTTCCAAGTGTGTGTGCAATGTTCCGTTCATCTGAGGAGTCCAAAATATCGAGTGAATTCAAAATCATTTTTCTTTTTCTCCTTTTCAATGTGATGGAATGAACAAAAAGAAAAAAATTCAAAAACCCAGTTTGTTTAGGAAATAAATAAAGCAAATGTGCCAATTAGCGTAACTTGCGGCTCTAAGGCTCCTTTTTCAATCTGAATATTAATAAACCATGAGAATAATCAAACTCCAATGGCTCTGTGTTTCTCTTCCACTTCTCACTGATCTGACACCTCTCTAACTGGGGTCTTACATTTTATCTCATTCTTGACACCAACAACCCTGATAAAGAAAAGACAGGTGAAGCATAAGGCTCTAGTCAGAACCAATGGCTTTTGTGCTTGATGGGATGGTTGGGGACTGCACTGTTTCACTCATCTGCCATAGCAAAGTGCCACAGACTGAGTGGCTTAAACAACAGAAATTTATTTTCTCACTCTTCTGGAGGCTTGAAGTCTGAAATCAAGGTGTTGATAGTGTTGGCTCCTGAGGACCATGAGGGTAGGACCTGCTCCAGGCCTCTCTCTTTGACATATAAATGACCATCTTCTCTTTACCTGTCTTCATTGTCTGTGAGTATTTATATGTCTAACTTCACCCTTTTTGTAAATACATTGATCATATTTGGTTAAGGCCCACCATAATGACCTCACCTTAACTTTATTACCTCCAAATAAAGCCATACTCCAAGGCACTGGACGTTAGGATTTCAACATCTGAATCTGAGGAGGAGGGGCACAATTCAGACCATGAGAGGAACTAAGACTTACCATTACTGAAGTCACCTTGGAGTATTTTCATCCCTCAGGAGAAGTATGAAGTGGAAGGTTAGTCTAGGTTTTGCTAAGATAAATATTATAGAGAAATGCATAACTTTTAGAAACTTTTGTTTAGATGATTCCATTTAGCCCCAGTATTGGCACAGCCCATTCTATCTTTTGTGCTTATTAACTTCTGTTGGACTTATCCCCACACAAGGCAGCTCTTAGCTTCTTGATTATTTACTGTCATTGTTGCTGCTGATGGTGATAGTATATAAAATGGTGTTCACTTAGTATGTCTGGCCTTTTCAAATTTCCTTCCAGTTGCTGTTTTCTAAGTACTGTATATTAGAAGGTAAACAGTTCCCACGAGAAACAGCAATGTTCCTAAATCTTGAAGAACCTGATGCTCTTCTTTTTTTACCTCTAAATTTCATAAATAAATCTGGTATAAATTCCTAACATGTCATACCCTGCCTGACCCTGAATTCTCTCTCATAGATAAGCATAGACAATGGACCCCCTTCAACTTTCTATAATCACCTGCACATAGAATTTCTTAGCAAACAAGAGAAAATTGTTTCAAGACCTTCAAATAATAAAGATCATGGTATTCCATTGTGTAGATAGACACAATAGAATACTATGCAGCAGAAAAAAAGAAGAAGGAATTCCTGCCCTTTGTGACAGCATGGACGGAACTGGAGACTAATAGGCTAAGTGAAATAAGCCAGTTGATGAAAGACAAATACCATATGATATCACTTATAAGAGGAATTTGATGAACAAAATAATGAGAAAAACGGAACCAGAGACATGGAAATAGGGAAAAGACTAACAGCTCCCAGAGGAAAGGAAGTGTGGGGGAAGGGAGAAGTCTAAGAACATGTATGAATGACCCATGGACATGGGTGGACTGTAGGAGTGGGGGATGGGGCAGGACAGAAAAAGGCAAAGGGGGAAAATTGGGGCAATTGCAGTATAATAAACAAGAGTGAAATAAAATTTAAAAAGTCAAGGAAATAAATAACCTTAGGGGGTACAACATACACCTTGGTGACTCCACTCAGCTGTATGTGGAGCTGGTACCCCGTTAGTGCTTTGAAGAAAGCTAATGTTGCATGAAGGATCAGTACTGACTACTAGATCAAGGGGTCATTTCTTGGCACTGAGATTAAGTGGAATTTTTTTTGAGAGAAGAAACCATAAAGAAAAAAGTCAGAAATCATCAATTGTATTAAAATAATTTAAGAGTTTTACAGTCATTCCAGCTTGATATGGTTTCAAAGAATTTGAAGCAAGGATCTGGGACTCAATCTATACCTCATTAAAGTCTCATCAGATTTGAGATGAGGTTTTAGTAAAGGTCTTCCATAAGATGAAACCATATTGGCAGTACATTGTTTTACGGATTCTATTTCACCTCTAAGTTGTTGGGGGTTTTGTATAATAAATACTTTAATTTCTTTTCTAAGTTTACAATTGAAAGCAACATTCCTATGACTTTAAACAGTTCAACTTCTTCAAAGTATGATTCTAAATTTCTTCTAGTGAATCCATGGTCACACTGAAAACAAAAGCATATACTTTTTAAGTCTATGTTAATATACATTGTTTAGTAATCTTACTAATTTTGTCAGAGATGGGGTTTTTTGCTTTGTACTTATGAATATCTATTTTTATTTGTTTTACAAAGCCTTGGCTCCTTATCAGGACTTTAAAGGTAGGGGAAGACACATCGGAGAGGCTCATAATAATCTTAAAAGACACACTAGGAATTGCAGGCTTCACACTGACACAAAGCAATGTGATTCAAACTTGTACACAACGTACACAAAGTCAAGTGATACTGGGAAACAGATCATTCAAGGTACAAGGGTAGACTCCAATTCTGTTCAGAAAGCAACATGATTTGTTGATTCTAAAATATTTGCAGCTGCTTTACTTTCTTAAAAAGATAAAAACTAGGTTGAGAACAAGTAAAGAAACTTCTCAACATTGGCAAGTGATTCTTTAAAATCATAATAAGATCATATTCTGGGCACCAAACCCAATATCCCATTATTAGAAGACCATGGCTGTGTCTGCATGAAGTAATCTCTTCACTGAGCTGTATTATTTGGTTCTAAAATGCTCAGTCCTGATGTAATACAATTTGAGTCTCTTTGAAGATGAAAGCATTTCTAAACTGGAACTCTTTATTCCTATTACTCTACACTTTGATCATCCTTCAATCTTTTTCACCATCAGCTACCCAGTGGCCTAGTTCAGAAATCTAGGAAGCAGCCTGACTCTTCTTTTTTCCCCCACAAGATATTTAATTCATGAGCGAATTTGTTGATGTGGATTGCAGAAGAAAATAAGGATGCACTTGTGCCTGCTGCTTTCACCAAATCTTCACTTTTCTTGGTCAGTTTGAGGTGATCTGAGGGTCTTTTACAATTGTCCCTTCCCATATTCTGCTCCTAAGGGAGATTGGAGAAGGTTTACCAAATCTCTGTCTCAGTTCCCTAGGAAAAAGAAACTTTGGAACTCTAAAAAATGCATTATTCCCAACATTAGCCAGTCCAAGGAAAGTTCATTCTGCAGTTGGCATAGAAGCCGGAGCAATAAGAAAATCAAATTAATGAGGGATTTCCAAAAAGCACTGTTAGGATCACTGCAAATTCCATTAGCTTTTTTTAACCTTTCATATATTGGTTTGTTGTCATGGAAACAGTTTCTGCTAAGCTGGTTTTAAAATTAATTTAATGATTGGTGACCCTTCTAGCTAAATGCTAGCTAATGAGCATAGAAATGTGTGTTTCCTTCATTTCAAAAAATCAAACTCACTTTTTTCCCTAGGAGATTAAAATTCATGCCTGCCTATCATCTAAGCAAGGTCTATACTCACACCTATCACCTCTTTTTGTTACACATTTACTCCTATATAATTGCAAATTTGTCTTTTCTTTCTGAAAAGAAATTCAGTCATTGAGAATGAAGACAATACTATAGCTATGAGAATGATGAGTCACTAAACGCTCTTGGAAAATTCTATTAAAGAGGCAAGGACATTTTTAATGCACACTTTCCAGCATATCAGTTACCTGATTTTTCTTTTTTACAGATTTGTGCTGCTGTGGGCAATTATAGCATATCTAGTGTCACAGATGGCACCACACTAATATTGTACATTTTGATGGAGTGAGAAGCCCCCATTCAAAAAATAGATGGTCCTGGTTAGCATTGAATCATACATGATCAAGCTATGAGAGCACATGGGGTTGTCATAAGAATCTTAAAGTACTTTTATTGCTTAACCACCCAAATGATACTGTTTGAAAGGGAGAAAATAGAAGTAAGAAAGAATATAAGATCATTCACAATTTACCAACCGGATTTGAGCATTTTAACATTTAGAGATATATCTTTACAAACTCTGTCTGCCTGTTTGTCTGCTTTACTTCCTTCCTATTATATTATCCACTTATCTATTTATCTACATTCATATGTATACATAGATATGTATATTTAAGATATCAATGGACTCATGCTTTACATATTATTTTGCAAACTGCTTTACATATTGAGGACTTTTTCATGTAGACTGACAAAATAGAGACAGAGGACTTTAAAATTCATGATTCTTATTGCTTCCCAGTGCCTTATGAAAGCCTGATACAAAAAGAAAAATGTGCATTTCTATATACACTTATTAAAATATTATCCCATTTTTTAACCAAGTGGGAAGGTTAATAAAAGCTCTACAATCAAAAACATGACCACATAAAAAGCCCCATGTTGCCCAATCTGTTGGTACACTGTTGTCGACCCTGATAAACCCACCTGCTGTGGGCATGGGCTGCGTTGCCTTGCCAGACCAGGGAACTGAGGGTTGACAGGAAACGGCAGACACTGTTGTGTAATAATGCAAGGTCAACAGCAACCTGTCTTTATCTGACATTTTCACCATTTGTTTAATGTAGATATTTTTGCATTAATTTTGTTTTTTAAAATATTGCCTTAAAATATTACTTACATTGATTGCTATTTTGATGGGATCTTAAATTTTGCCCTTGAGACAAGCATCTCACTTGCCTCACCCAGCTTCTGGCTCTGAGGCTCCTGAAGGGAATGCTAGAGTTGTTGTTTTCAAGACTAACATTTTCTGATGATTATATGAGGTCTTAGTGATTATCGAGAACTATAATGCTCAAGAGTGGGTTGGCCCATTGAGGACCTGGGATTTAAATGTATTACATTCCTAGAAAGCTAATAGAATTACTTTAAGAAGTTTCCTTACTTTCTAGAGAAGGTATGGACTATGAAATGCTGGATATAGAAAACATGGAGTGGTTCCAAGTTGGTCAGGTTTGCGGTAAACTGAAGAATTCATGACCTACTTAAACACTCTGAAAAATAAATAAAAAAATAAATAAGAATAATACCAGGCCTGCCAAACCAAACTGTCAGTTTGTGATGCCTGGTGGGCTTTCACCACTCCCCACAGCAGCATTTTTTCTGGGAATAGTATGGTTATGAAACTAGACTTGGTCACTTCAAAACTCACACTCATGAAGAAGGTGATTGACTAGGGCCTCTTGTAACCTGGAGCTATTACTAAGTGTTGAGGGAACTGAGTGCTCATTCATTAACTCATCCTAAGTGCAAATTTATGTTTAAATTATATATAAGAAGATGGATATTTCATTTTATACACTAAAGTAAAAAAGCAGGTATTGGTCTTTCTTAAAATTTTTTAAATCACAGGAGAAAGAATTATACTTTTAAAAATTTGTCTTCCACCACATTGGGGGAAAAGATGCAGGGTAGGAATAAAAAGAGGAACATTCCTACCTGTCTGTCTTTGTTTCCCTAACCCTTCCGAGTACCTTCTCCCTTTTTCCTTTGGTAAGTAGAGTATGGGAAGAGTCTAGAAACCCTGGAATATTCATTAAGCCAAGGGGGAATGAATGTGGGGCAACACCTATGTCCTGCGTTCAACAGCTGCAAGAGTCAGTAAAGGCACTAATCATCCTCTCCACCTGGGGAGGGTAAGGCAGCCTCTGCCTCAGCATGGGAGGTCACCAACCAGTGCTGCCCTTACCAACTCTCTGACCTGCCAACCTAAACCATGAATCCTGCCTTCCTCCCCAGGGCGCAGACAACCCCTCTGAGACGGTAAAATGCTTAGGTGTGGGATTTTTGTCCTGCTTAATTTTGTACCCTGCTTTCCTGAGTGCCTGAAATAACAGAGAGATAGTAAATAAATGCTTCATGAATGCATGAATGGGTGAATGAATAAATGAACGAATGAACTATAATTCTGGCCTGCCAGTCTCTACTTCCTTTTCCCTTCCTTTGGCCTTGCGTACTTCCCACAGGAGCATCAGTTGTAACTCAGGTCCCTCATTCAAGAAGAAGTATTTTTCTCAGAATTCAGATATACCTGATAATGAACTCAGGGCACCAAAAGCCTCATGAATCTGACAAGTTTTGATTCAATCACTAAATGGCAGCTGAGAAATGCAAGCCACAGTAGCCTCCTCATAGACCCTGCTTGTCCATTCCTGAATTTGCAGGAGCAGATCTCCATGAATTTACTGCTGCCTTTAGTCTTATGCTCCCCTCTGCTTGGAATGCTCTTCCTCCAGTTATGCACATGTCTCCTTCAGGTCTTTTGTCAATGTCACCCTCTCAAAGTCTCCCAAGATCAGCTCACTCAGTATTGTCTATCACCCTTTCCTGTGAAAGTATTTCAAGTAGATATAAGTGTTGTTTCCATTTAAAATACTAGATTCTTTACTTGATCATTTTATTTACCTGTCTTCTATCACTGGAATATAAGCTTCATCAAAGCAAGAAGTTTCCCTGTTTTGCTTCTATCTCTGGCTCTTAAGACACTACCTAGCATTGAGCAGGATCTCAAAATGGCAAATTAATCTCTCTCAAAATTGCAATCTCAAATTGTACTTTGTCTTTTAATTGCTGCTTAAGTCTGGCACATACTTTTTTGATATCTTATTTTAAAAACTGGTTCCTCCTAACTATAGTATTTATCTATGAGTCACTGTCCTGTAACATTACCTAGCAGTAGATGTTCATTGTTCTTGCCCACCCAGCATTTTTTTATATTTTTGTATTAACAGATAACCTCTTTTCTATGTTGACCCTATTCTATTAAGTTTGAATAGAGCTGACTCAGAATCTTTTCCTCTCATGCTCAACACAGAATAATAGATACAAGAGCTAGGCCTGGCCAATCAAATCATCACATTTCCTGGCTGCAGTGATTGGCTTAAGCATGAGCATGTGACTTAAACCAGGTCCTCCCCTGGGATTTTATGCCAAAACTGGAAGAAAAAAATTTCTTCCTAGTAACATTTCTAGACAAGTGAATGCAAATCTTCTACAGATAATGGCTGTTTTATGACCATGTAGAGAGAGCCTGCCCAAGAAGTAGAAAGAGATAAGAGTCCTGGTAACATTGTTGGGTCTTCTAGTTCTAGTAATTCCTGAAGCAAGTACTGTTCCTGGACTTCTGAGTTATGTGTGTTTATAGTTTTTCTTTTCTGTGCAAGCTTACTTAAATTGCACATTTGCCGTGTATGGCTTATAGATTCCAGACCTATCAACCCCTCCATGATCCCCCAGTCCTAGTAACCCTGGCATATATAAGTAACCCTCTGGGTGATGGTCTCACCCAGCTGGTCCTAATTTCCTGGCACTTGGACATTTTTACAGTATCTGTGGCATAAGCATGGTGACTTATGGCCCAGTGTATATAACATATTATTTTTCCCCGCATGTTGATCAAATATATTCAAGATTTAATGTACAAACCTAAAATGCCGAGAGACAATGCCATTATGTCTACAGAGGAGGAAGACATGATAATGTGTAGCTGAGGTTGGAAGTGAGGTTTAGTGATGCCAATGACACTTCCCTCATCCCCAAACTCTGACTAAAAGTCACAAAACACATCTTATGCTTAGATAAACAAGATATTGGATGTGATTTAATCTTAAATCTCAGGTGTCTCTTTCAAAAATTGAAACTTATTTTACATCGAACAGCATATGGCATGAAAGTAATTATATAACATAATGAATATAAATCCTTTTTTATTAGCAAACTATGTTGAACAAATATTTTAAAATATTTTCTCTGGGTATATTACTGTTATGTTACAGTAGAGTGGGTGTTTACTGAAATAAAATTAATATAATTTTGTTGCTTAGAGTAACAAGACACGGTACATATGTATATATTCATATATACATATATGTATATACAAGGTCTGTCCAGAAAGTATCTAGCCATGTAATATGAAAAATAAAGACATTTATTGAAGAAGATACAAGCAACATTGTACATAGGACAATGATGCCTCAGTCCCCTTCAAAGTAAGCACCTTGAGACCTCACATAGTTCTCCCAGTGTCTCCTCCAGTGTTTAAAACATTCTGCAAAATCCTTTATCAGAATTGTCATCAGCTGCCACAACACATTTCAGGCCAATATCCTGCATCAAAATCTTTGGACACAATAGTTTTTGGAATCCCCAAATCAGCTTCTAGTTCTTGCACAGTCAGTCAGGGATCTTCATTGACTGCAGCCTGTACAGGTTCAGCATTCTCAGGTGTTCTGCTTGTTGCAGGCCTTCCAGAACATGGATCACTTTCAACAGATTCTTGACCATCTTTGAAGCATTTTTATCAAGCTTTTATTTGCACTGCACTCATTGCATTATCCCTGAAAGCCTTCTGGCTCATCTGAATACTTTCTGCCGGAGAATATTCAAGCTTAATCCAAAGTTTGATGCAGATTCATTGCTCTCTTCACTCAGTCATTTTGAATGTGATGGCCACACAGTACACCTGTTCACCTAGTGGCATCTATCACCCCCACTGACTAGTACAGTGAAGTTGTCACTATTCACACATGCACATTCTAGCCCACTATCCTTGGCTGCCAGGTTACATCAATGTTGCTCAAAGTATTCTTGTTATATTAACAATGGCTGGACTTTTTACAGATAGACCTTTGTATACATATGTACAAGTGTATAATATTTTGACAAGCTGTAGCAAATGAGACAGGAAATAAAAAATTGAAAACAAAATAAAAACAACAACCTGGAGCCTCACCTAAACGATTGTAACACTCACAGAATCAATTGTCACTTATAGCTATCTCGGATATTTTCCAAAGGAAGAGTCTATTTTGCCAGGGTGTCATGTAAAATAGAGATGGTTAGCTAGCACCCAAGGTCTTCCCTAGAAAGGACTTTTTTTTAATGTCTGAACAGCCAAAATCATGTTGTTGTTTTTTCTTGCATATTATTAAGTTCAAGTCTTCATCTACTACTTTAAGTCATTACCAGAACAACTTAGGCGAGTTCCTCTCTCCTATTTGTATAAGCTCAATCTTTGTTTTCTGTCTACTTCACAGGAGTGTAGAAGCTACTACAGGTTCAAGATATCATCATTTGATTTCAAATAAATTTATTAAACACTTGTAATGTCCTAGATACAGGAGATAGCACAAGAAATAAGACAAGGTCTATATAATGAAGGGGAGCATGAAGCAACGACAGTGTGAGGTTGTGATGACTGTGCTGCAGAGGAATGAAGAATGTGTGAGAACTAGGAAGAAGTGTACCTACAACTGTGCAGAGAATAAGGAAGGCTTCCTGGAAGAGGAGGAGGAGTCAGAACAGTTTAATCTCAAGTGATGTGGAAGTTTTTTGGGCGAAGAAGTAGGTAAAAGATACTCTAGCTGGGAAGTCCAAGATCAAGGTGACAGGAATTTAGTTCTTGATGAGGGCCCTCTTCCTGGCTTACAGGTGGCCATCTTCTTGCTGTATCCTCACATGGCACAGAGAGAGAGAGAGAGCCCTGGTGTCTCTCCCTCTTCCTATAAGAGCACATCCTATCCTGGGGCTCCACCCTCATAATCCCATCTAAACCTATTTGCCTGCCAAAGGCTCCACCTCCTAATACCAAAATTCAGCATATGAATTTTATGGGGGGAAACCAGTAAGTCATAACATCTTCAATTTAAGCTAGCAAACCATAGTGGCAGTAGCAGTACCTATGGCTCAATTCTCTATGTAGATTCAGAATTGATACTGTTCTTCCCATTACTTAAGGCTTGCTCAAGGCTTTGGCTGAATAGCTAAGAGCATTGTCCCATGTGCCAAGGCTGTAGGTTCAATCCCTGGTCAGTGCACATACAAAAATTAACCACTGAACCCATAACTAAGTGGAACAACAAATAGATATTTCTCTCTCTCTCAAATCAATTTTAAAAAAGACTCACCACAATATCATATCAGAGAATTTTTCAAACATCTCTAACCTAATTTAGAGGCCATCTTCCATGTTTATTATAACTACTTAATATCTGCTTAAAATGAAATTGCTTAGAAAACTTGAGTAAACATAATGCCATCTGTAAAATGGCACCTTCCTCCATGCCTGAGAGCACTCTCACATTATACAAGATAATAGCAAGCTGAATCATGCCTCACTGACAAAATTTCCAGATCATTTCTAATTGCTTGGTCTTAATTTCATTCTTTATCATAAGTAAAAGAAAGGATAGCTGGATTTTCTGCTGATGATAAAATTTATAATGCTGACCACTGGGGAAAGAAAAGAACATGTTCTGCTTGGTGTGACCAGGTTGAATAGTTGAGAGAGTGAGCAACTGGGTAGGTCAGTTGGTTAAAGATGTGCCAAGGTTGTGGGTTCGATCTCCAGTCAGGGCCCATACAAGGATCAACCAATGAAAGCATAAATGATTGAGACAACAAATCTCTCCCTCTCTCTCTCCAGAAAAAAAAAATCAATAAATAAAAATTTTATAGTGTGGTGATTGCTGGGTGGTGGGGGGCATAAGGGGACTAGTGATAATGGGAAATATATATACAATAGAGATTATATATTTAAAAAATAAAATGAAAGATTTTTTCCTGAGAGTTTGGACCAAAATAAATTTTGTTAAAAGAGAGTTAGCAGAACACAAATCCAGAATCCTCTAAATATATATTAGTGTTCTATACTTATTCTTTTTATCCCTCCTGCATTAAGTGGGCTCATTTAGAAAATGATAATTTAAAAACAAACAAAAGTCTTCTCTTACGTTTCTGTAAGGGGCCAAATGAAGGAAACATCTGCAGGGAAATGCTGAAGTATCATATTTAAGTAGGGTTTCCTTCAGTCTTATTCAAGCTTCAGCTTACCCCTTCAGAAACAATCACATTTCATTCTTCCTCCTTCCTTTGCCAGCATCAGACAGAGATAAACTGGCAGTTGTTGAAGCTGGATGAGAAAAACAGCTTTGCCCTCCTCCAGTGATATTGACTTGTTTTGCAGTCCTGTCTACTTCAGCAATGGAAGCAGATAGGAAGTCCGTGATTGAACCAGGCAGCAGTCTCTCCTGCAGATACCCACCCTATTTGGGAGTTGGTCATGCAGTGGACTCCTGAGAAATAACACACAAAAAAATAATTTACCAGAAGCTGGTGATAGATTGCCAATGAGATATAAAGGGTGAAAAAGAGAAATTAATGGTGGCTGGAGGGTTACAAGTCTGAGAATTTAGAAGGATGCTGGTGGCAAGGCAGACAAATGGAAATGTGTGATTGTAAGGACATTTGACATTAGATAAACAACTTGGCTGTTTGCCTCTTTAAACCCCATTTATTACTACTTAGATTGAATTGATTTCTGCATGGCAAATATTGACTCATCTTTTGAAAGCCCCAGCTAAAAATGTCACTTCCATGGAAAAGCTTTTCAGACACTCCCCAGGCATTAGTTGTCTCTACAGGGCCCACAGAATACACAGTGTGTATACTGTTTGTGTGGCTATAATATTTCCCATGCTGTAATTTGCTGCTTATTCATTTTCTTTCTTTGACCAGTGAGTCAGCACAGTATGGTGAAAAGACCACTGATTTGGAACAGACAAAACTGGTTCCAACTTCAGCTCTGTCACCATAACATAGGGATGTTAAAGATGGCTAGGTTACATCCACTTTTGTAGGGTTGATGGTGAGAATTAAATCAGAAATACACTCTAGAGCTTGGCATAAAGGTAGAACTTAATTCATACTCTTCCAGTTTCTTTCTTTATCTTGTTAAAACCATGTGTTCCTTGAAGGCTGGGATTGGGCTCTTGGGATCCCTTGTTCCTAGCATAGCATAGGTGCTCAATCATTGGTTTTTGAATAAATGAGTAAGTCCAGTATCTGTGTCCCTTAGTTACATAAAGTCACCTTTCCTTACAGTCATGGTGCATTATTTGTGTATCCATCTTCTTCATTACGCTGTGAGCCACTCAAAAGCTGTTGACCAACTAGTCTACCACAACTCTCCTGCTATTCACCAACTTTATGACTCTCTGCTTTCTGGCCACATGCTAACATTGTACTTCTTGCTCTCCCTTTGGCTGTACAGAGGCCATGGGACTAGTTATGGCCATTGGTTGCAGGTATTAATGACTTCTTGGCAGAAGAAAGTACTATGTGCCCATGTGAGACTCTCAAATTCTTTCTTTCTATCTCTGAAATTGTTAGTACTTGAAATGGTTGTTCGCCAAAAACTCGTTTCCCTGAGTGACTACAAAAGCAAAGCACCCATTCCCTGACCTCCTCAATCTAGGAGGGACACGTTAAATAATCAAGAATATACCTTAGTTGACTTAAGACACTGAGGCTTGGGCCATGTTCATTATCACAGCCTAATCTCACCCATCCTGACTAGTACAGGTAGCAGTAAATACAGTGCCTACCTAGCATTGTATTCAGTAAAAGGCAATTATCAAGAAATATGTTCAAGAAACCAGTTTTACAGCATTTAAGAAGCATTTTGGAAGTCTTCTGTCATTAATGTTACACATTCCTATGAGGTGGTTGGAAGAGGGATGTTATTCCAGTTTATAGATGGGGCAACTGAAATTGGCAATTGCTATCCATGAGAACTTCAGCAAATCATGCAAACTCTTTCAGAGCCAAGAGTAGAACCTGTGGTTTTTGTCTCTCAGATAGGGGACCTTTGACAAAAACTCACAGGAAATATTAAAAATATAAAATTCACATTCATAAAACCCCTACTCTTGACAAGCCTACAGTTTCCTGAAAGTGAAACAACTTGAAATCATTATGAAACAGCAATATAAGATTTGGTTCTATAGAAGTTCTACATGAGCTATAGAAGATCAAACACAGGAGAGGTTAATTTGTGATGGTCAGGAATCTTCATAAAAAGATGAGATTTGAGATCAAATAAGTACCACTGTATTTGAAAGAATTTGCTCTAGTGAAACTAGAAGTTGTGTAGTGTTCCAAACAATTGGTTCATTCTTACTAATATCTCAGGATTCCGTTCAGATGCTGCCACTTCTTGGAGGTCTTTCTCAACTGCCCCTATCTGCTTGAGGGCTCCTCCCACATGTGTCTTAGTTTGCCGTGGCACTTAACTTCTGTGCTAGCACTCCACTGTGTTACAGGCAGCCATTTAGTTTTCTACCCGGTTAGTTGCCTATATGATGCTAAATTCGGTCATTTAAGGGCAGGGACCTAATGTTCTCTACACAGCCAGCAGCTGGTACTGAAGCTGACACATAAGTAGTCATACAATAATATTTGTATTGTGGACTGAAAAATTTGTGTCCTCCCCAAAATTCATGTGTTGAAATCCTACCCTCCCCTTGTGGAGAGGCGGGAAGCTGAGGAGAAGGCCAAGAAGGCCATCACCGATGTGGCCATGATGGCGGAGGAGCTGAAGCAGGAGCAGGACATGAGCGCACACCTGGAGCGGATGAAGAAGACACTGGAACAGCTGGTGCGGGAGCTACAGGCACAGCTTGAGGAAGCAGAACAAGCTGCCCTCCGGGGTGGGAAGAAGCAGGTGCAGAAGCTGGCGCCAAGGCGCGGGAGCTGGAAGCCGAGCTCGATGCCGAGCAGAAGCAGCACGCCGAGGCCCTCAAGGGGGTGCGGAAACACGAGTGCTGGGTCAAGGAACTTGCATACCAGGCTGAGGAGGACAGGAAGAACCTGGCCCGAATGCAGGACCTGGTGGACAAGTTGCAGAACAAGGTCAAGAGCTACAAACGGCAGTTTGAGGAGGTGGAGCAGCAGGCCAACACTAACCTGGCCAAATATCAGAAGGCCCAGCACGAGCTGGATGATGCAGAGGAGCGGGCAGACATGTCAGAAACCCAGGCCAACAAGCTGCACACTCGGGCCTGGGACGCCCTGGGCCACAAGCACAAGGAGTGACTGACGCATGAGCCCCTGGGCTCTGAAGAGGGACACGTGCTGTCTGCCCCTCACCTGCTGTCTCTTCTTCACTTGCTGACTCGGAGTAACGCCTCCTCCGCAGCTCCAGCCGGCTTCCTCCTCCTCCTCTGGGGCTCAGGAGAGGAGGGGAGCACATGGTCCCACAGACAAAAATCAAGTCCACATCTGTCATTTAAAATAAAGTTCTTTAATAGTCTCCATTAAAAAAAAAAGGAGGTGGGGCTTTTGGGAGGTACTTAGGTCTTAAAGGTGGAGCCCTTATGAACTGGATCAGTGCTCTAATATGAGGCCCCACAGAGCTTCCAGCCCCTTCCACCAGGTGAGGACAAAGTGAGAAGTCAGCAGTCCGCAAACCAGCAGAGGGTCTTCACCAGAACCTGACTATGCCAGTGCCTTGATGTTGGACTTCCAGCCTCCAGAACTATGAGAAATAGATTTCCATTGTTTATTAGCCACCCAGTCTATGGTATTTTGTTATAGCACACTGAACTGATTTAGACCATTTGTGAGTAGAAATTATAGTGGTTTTTCAATGGCTCAGAGAAAATTCTGTAATAAGAGAATGTTTTACAGATTTACTGATTCCAAAACATCTTAGTCAGTTCCTATGCCATCTCTGACCTTCACAGAGATCATCAGTGGCAAAATAGTTATTTTTCCTACTCCAGCAATGCAAGAACTCAAAAGAGAGATATCCACTTGGGCTCTGAGTGGTTAATTATAATCATGGACCATCCAACAACTCAAAAGTGATTTTTATATTGTATGGAGGTAACTAAAGAAGGGGAAAGAAAAGAGGCATGTTTTCCTCCCAGACCAGAAAGCAGAAGGTATCACCTACTGACTTAACTGGTCTTGACAGTGCACAGGGCCATTAATAAAGGCTTTCTAGCCTGTCACATGCATGTGTGGGCTTAAAAGTCTCATTCCCCCAAGGCCATTAGGAAGAGAACTGGGTCTGATATCACATGTGAGTCTGTGGGGTGGACTCTGGCAGCTTGCCACTGGAAATGTCAGGGCTGCTGCCCACCTGACCAATGGGTGGGACTGAGACCTTGCACAGCTGTGGTTTGGAAAGAACTTGGGAGAGTAAGATAGTTTTTGTTAATATAGAAAACATATGAAAGGGGAATATATAATAAAAAAGAAACAATAAGTAATTAGTCTGTGCTCTGAGCTTTATGCACTTTGCTGTGTCTAACTCTCATCGCACTAATCTAAAGGGAATGGCATCCCACTACCTTCCTGATTCTGAATTTCTTCATCTTGGTATGGAGATAAAATACCTCCATGGTAATGTAGCCAGTCAACCTGAGAAACCGGATTCCAACCAGGATTCTTGGAGGGAAAGGTTTGTTTATAACCACTGAGTTATGTGGCCTCCTACAACTTTTTGTAGTGATAGGTACAAAGATGTTGGAGGTCTAGAAAGAACTTACCAAGATTTCAGGCTAGAGAGAAAATGGAGATTTTGTCATGGTGAGAAGCACTTTATTTTATATCTGCTTGTTTTGCTCTGAAATTGACTTAGTACCTCTGAGCATTTCATTATTCAGCCTCTGTCTCCGTTTACAGAAGAGTATACAGGGTTTAATGGAGTCCCTTGGCTTTTCCCTTTGAAATATTTATGGGCTGTTAGCAGTTCCTTTCATGCTCACCTTCTCTTCCATTAGGGGAGAAACCTTGAGGAGCTGAAGGGGTGGGGGAAGTGGTGCAGGAGGAGATGAGCACAAGTGTGGCAGGTGCTTGCTCCCAGCTCTGGGAGGGGAAAGAAAGTCCTCATCCCTCCCAGGGGGCAAGCCAGCTTTCCCCACGTCTGAAAGAGAGAGAGTGTAGAAATGGCACATTCTGGAAAAATGGGTTTATTTGGCCATGTCATTTCTCTCCCTGTGTCTGCCTTCTCCACTAGGTTAGAGTCTACCAAGGCTCAAAAGAATAGGGAGAAATTGCCCCCATGGAAGGCTTGGTGGAGGGTTAGCAAACGAGATCAAAGCATGAAGTGACCTCACGCTTCTTAAATTAGCACCTTCACTTTGCTGAGGTTGTACCCCTGATCCACCTTCAGACCCACTCTTCCAGCTCCTTTCTCTGCTGTCATTCATCTGCCCCCTCCCCAATCATAGGAGTGACATAGCAATCACATGGTAGTATAGCAGGGCCCCTCTGTGATTTTAATATTGATTTACTAGAGTGAAAAAGGAAATACATATATATATATATATGTACATATATAATATATTTGTGTGTATATATTATATATGTATGTATGTGTGTATATATTGATATCTATAAATCCATGTTTATGTTTGTATACATATATTTTATCTATCTATGTATGTGTGTATATATATTTTATCTATGTACACACGCACACATATATAGTGTGCTTTCATTTAGCAACTACTGTCTACCCAATATGAATCCCTTTCTAGAGCAAACTAGCTCTTTCAAAAGCTATTTTTCACAGAGTATCTATTGTGTGCCAGGCACCATAGCAATCTTGCCAGGTAACTACAGTCCTCTTTGAGAAAGAAGGAAATTGAGATTCAGAGAAATCAGATAATTTTAAACCTCTCTTAGAAGACCTGAGATTTGCACCTCACTCTAATTCCAAAGTCCAAGCCCTCTTCCTTTTTCTACCTCTCCTTCTAAAAAGGTAGTTTGAGAGTTTCTACACTTAATGTCATTTTTTAAAATAAATACAAGATTTTCAGGAGAAATATAGATACTCTTTAAATTTGGGGGATCCATGAATAATCCCAATTAAATAAATAGTTCAAAATAAATTAAAAGCATACATTAAATAAAAGCCATAATAATTGCTGATTGTAAGCTTATACAAATATTATGTAATCGAACTATAAATTATATTGAGTGGAGGAATTCCTACGGGAAGGAGCTGTGAAAATGCATTTATGTGCACAAAGAAAAAGCTAAATAAAACTTAGAGATTCAATAAACAGGCAAAATAGAAAAACAGTGTCTAGAAAAAACGTAAGTTATTTATTAATACAGTCTCTTCAGGTCCTAAAAATTGCCTCCACTTCCCTTAGGAATTCTTTCACTTAACATAATCTATAGTCAGATTGTATGATATTAATATAGTATCTCTTTCTCATATATTTATTAAGCAATGACAACCATTTATTAAATATAATACTAGGCATTCTAGGCACTGGTCTAATTATTTTATATATATTGCCACACTGAATCCTCACAATGATATGAAGTAGACATTATTTTTACTCTCATTTATAGGTGAGCACACAAAGGCTCACAGAAGTTATGTAACTTGCCCAAGGTCACTCAGCACATGACACAAACAGAAACTAAACTCAGGAAGTCCATTTCCATACTACAAAAGACACAATTCCTCACAATTTCCTGCATACTCAGGTGTATCTTTTTGTAGGATGTCTGTTTTCAGATTCTAATCTCTGATCTACAACTCCTACCCTACTTTGTGCTGTCAGGCATTGACCTAAGCCACAAGATGAAGAAAGTACATGCTGTACTCTCCCAAGGATCTCACAGTCTCACAGCAAATAAAGCCTAGGATCAGGCCTACTCCTCTGACCTCTGACTCAAGTTCCCTAAATATCCAGGGCTCTGTTGACACCTCTGTGAAGTCAGAAGCTAAGAAACAAAATAAAATCACTCCCCAGTAAGAAACTAACATTGAATTGCTACAGAATTAATTGTGTAAGACATGTCAAAAAAGTACAAAAGAGCATTAAAGTATTTTACACCATTCTCTTATAATACACTCCCTAAGGTAGGAAAGCAAAAACTGGCATTATGTCTAAAATGAGCTCTGATTTTATCTGAGAAACCATTTGGTTCCCTTGCTTTGATACGCTGAAAAGGCAGTTCTGCCTGGCCATATAAAAATAGAGCTTTTCCCTCTCCATTCTGTAAGAAGGGGGGTAGGATCCAGCTTTAACTACTGAGATAAGAAAAGCAGAGATGAGAAATGACACAGCAAGTTAAATGGGGCTGGTGCAGTTCCTGTCCCTCAGGGCTATGTATTTTTTTTTCCCTTTACAAAAGTTAACTTTTCTAGCAGAGACTTTAAAATACAAACTGATATTACATAATGATTCCAGTTAGGATAAATGTTTGACAGTCTTCCTTGCAACTGCAATTAACTAGATCACTAGGCAATTTCTCCCCAAAGGTCAAGTGGTATAATCCTCCAGTTCCCCATCCTGAGATGGAGCTGAGCAGAAGCATCAGGCATGAGATGTGTATGCCCCACTGTGTCAAAATCTGGTAAAATAAGGGATGGGGCCCACAAGAAGGCAGTGAGGTCTAAATGAAAGAGAATCTTTAATGCCATGTCTTCATTCATAAAATACCTCCATCTCACAAAACCAGCATGTTTACACTTTAATACACTCTCACTGCCAAACTGGTAATGGCCTCATATGCTGCTGCTCACTTAAGTTAAAATATTTATCTACAAATTGTACCTGAAATCTGTCCCTATACATCATTTGCAACTGTTTTACCATTCTCTAGGATCCCTGCAGTCCTTTGTTTTCAGTAAAATGTAGCTAATAACACATTCTGCAGGATCACACTGACAATTACATGAAATAATATACATTAAAATGTTTAAAAAATAGATGCGTGGATATGGTGGGTCTGTTGCAAAAATGGCTGCAGTTTTTGACCCCTTCCTGTGTCCATGTCCTTTGTAATATGACTTTGGAGCTCCTCCCCTTAAGAGGTGGAGTCTATTTCCTAATCTGGACTGGCTTTGCACTTGCTTTGGCCAATAGAATGTGGCAGAGGAGATGGCCTGTCTCGTAGGCTTTTGCTTTCTCTTGCTCAGCTTCCTTTGCCATGAGTAATCCTGGGCTAGCCTGCTACAGAGATGTAGGAGAAACATGAGGAAGAACCAAGGCTGTCCTAAACCAAGCAACAGACTTAGGGGAAGCTGGCCAGCCCCCCAAATGTGAGGGAATCCAGTCAACTTCAGCAAAGCCAATACCCAGATGACCACAGATGGCTGACTGAAGCCAGTTGGGACCAGAAGAAGCTTCCAAACACTTCTCAGCAATAATAAATTTTGTTTAGGGTTTTTAAATTTTTTATTTATTTATTTTATTAGAAATAATAAATTTCTAATTTAGAAAGAGGGGAAGGTAGGGAGAAAGAGAGGGAGATAAAGATTGATGTGTGAGAGAAACATTAATCAGTTGCCTCTCATACATGCCCCATCCAGGAACCAGGCCCATAACACAGGCATGTGCCCTGACCAGGAATCCAAGTGATGACCTTTGACTTTGTGGGATGATGTTCAACCCACTGAGCCATGCTAACCAGGGCAATAAATGGTTTCAATCCATTAAATTTTAGGATGATTTGTTATGAAGTGAGAGCTTACCTTTAGCCTCTGGATCAGAGGACCCAGCAGTAGAGCCCAAATTTCTGCAACTTCACAATGTCCCAATCCCACAAATGGACTGTTGGCTAAAAAAACACATGTATATTGAGGACCTACCTCAGGCTTAAATCAGAAATTACAGGTAAAGGGACCTGGAATTTGCACATTTCACAACCTCCTCAGGTGATTCTTAATTATCAATAAAAAGCAATGATCTAAGAATTCTGGCCAAGATGGAGGTGTAGGGAGAAACACTTTGCTTCTTTGCATAATGAAAAGAAGGATAACAACCAATATAAAAACAATAAAAAAACAGAACTGCCAGAAGATCAAACTGCATGGAACTCCAACAACCAAGGAGTTAAAGAAACTTTCATCCAGGCCAGTAGCAGATTACAAGGGTGAGGCAGGGGCTGACTGTCAGGGAAACTAAAGACTCAAAACCTCTTGCTATAAAAAATCCTGTAGGGGTTGCAAAGGTGGGAGAAACTCCCAATCTCACAGGAGGGTTTGTTGGAAAGCACTTTCCAACGCAGCTAGAGAGGAGTAAGCAAGCAGCATTGTTCCCTCTCTAACCCCTCTCTCACAGACAGCACCACAATGGCAGGAAAGAGTGTTGCCCTGCCCTGGCAAATACCTAAGGCTCTACTGCCTTACAACATAACATGTGCACCGAGACAAAGAAATATGGAGCAAATAAAAGAACAGATCAAAATGCCAGAGAAAGAGCTAAGTGATGAGGAGATAGACAACCTATCAGATGCAGAGTCCAAAACACTGCTAATCAGGATGCTCACAGAATTGATTGAACTCGGTCACAAAATGAAGGCTATATAAAATGAAATAAAGAAGAATATATAGGGAACCAATACTGAAGGGAAGGAAACTGGGACTGAAATCAATGAGTTGGAACAAAAGGAAGAAATAAACATCCAACTGGAACAGAATGAAGAAACAAGAATTCAAAAAAATGAGGAGAGGTTGAGGAACCTCTGGGACAACTTTAAACATTCCAACATCTGAATCATAAGGATGCCAGAAGGAGAAGAGGAAGAGAAAGAAAGTGAAAATTTATTTGAACAAATAATGAAGAAAACTCCCCCAATCTGACAAAGGAAATAGACTTCCAGGAAGTCCAGGAAGCCCAGAAAGTCCCCAAAGAGATTGGACCCAAGGAAGCACACACCAAGGCACATCTTAATTACATTACCCAGGATTAAAGATGAGAAGAGAATCTTAAACACAGCAAGAGAAAAGGAGACAGTTACCTACAAAGGAGTTCCCATAAGACCGTAAGCTGATTTCCAAAAGAAATCTTGCAGTCAAGAAGGGGATGGAAAGAAGTATTCCAAGTCATGAAAGGCAAGGACCTACATCCAAGATTACTCTACCCAGCAAAGGTATCATTTAGAATGGAAGGGCAGATAAAGTGCTTCCCAGATAAGGTAAAATTAAAGTTCATCATCACCAAGCCCTTACTGTATGAAATGTTAAAGTGACTTATCTAAGACATAGAAGATCAAAAACTATGAACATCAAAATGACAACAAACTCACAACTATCAACGACTGAACCTAAAAAACAAAAACTAAGTAAACAACTAAAACAAGGAAAGAATCACAGAAATGGCATTCACATGGAGGGTTATCAGTAGGGAGAGAAGGAAGGAGGAGAATGGTGGGAAAAGTACAGAGAATGAGAAGCATAAATGGTAATCACAAAATAGAGGGAGGTTAAGAATAGTATATGAAATAAAGAAGTCAAAAAACTTATATGTACAACCCATGGACATGAACCAAGGGGGCTAGGAATGCTGGACGGTTGAGGGGTGCAGAACGAAGGGGAGATAAATGGGAGAAAAAATTGGGACAACGGTAATGACATAATCAATAAAAAACACTTAAAAACAAAACACACAAACAAACAAAAAGCAATGATCTAAGTCAAAGCACATACCACATTTCATGAACTCATGTTTATCTAGCTAGGGTCATAGAACATGGAACTTTAAACGTAAAAATACTGTCCCTTTCAATTAATTTAAGAAGGAAAAACTTTACAGACAAAACTATTCAATAGATGACAAACACACACCTTTAACATAAAAATTCATGAATCTGATTTTGGCAACATTAAGTGCCAAGGTTCCAAGGCCCTAGTTTTAAAGCTTGACTGCAGCTTAGAATCACATGGGTAGCCTTAAAAACTAATCAGTTTGAGTCCAAGCCCCAGAAATCTAGTTTAATTGGTATATGATGTGACCTGTGCATTGGAATTTTTAAAACACCCCCTGCTGGCTCTAATGTGCAGCCAAATTCAAGAACCATAGCTCTAAATTCACTGTACAGCACCACTTCAGTAAAATGAAGAGAAAAATAAAAATAAATCAAACAACAGGTGTTTGTGTTGTGGTCTTAAGATTCCCTGTGATGGTCCAAATTACCTACTCTTCAGGAAGCCTTGTAGCTCAGATGACAATTTACCAGCACAGCAACCTGTCTTTATCCTAATATAGATTTGAGTGGAAGGAATCATGAGACACAGAATTCTGGCCTGATCTGTCTTAAATTACTAACACATTAAATTCATCCACAAGGTTGGATGATTTGGCAGTTGGATATTGTACACACATGGAGACACACATGCATTAGAAATATGTACTTATTATAGGAGTATTTTTCACAGTGTAGGTGCTTACTATTAAGCCTACTATGAATAACCATGACTGGAGGATATGGTGGATGACAAATATTAGTTTGATTGAACAAAGAGTGATCCTGCCATGGCCTTGAGTGGTTTTAATCCAAGTTGACAATGGTCTAACATTATGAATGTTATCATGAATAGATGCCTTGATTAATACATCAACACTGTCACTAATGCTCTGTGTTGATGTGATGCACAAATTTGTAGCACACACTCCCCTCTCTTATTACTTGAAATCCAGATTAATTTCTGAACATAAGTAAGGATAAGAGGAAAAAGAACATGGCACCAAAGTTGATTTTTAAAATTTTTGCCTACTCATTGGCTGTTACCTAAGCACTTTTAAAGCTCTTTAATTAATCAAGCTCAGTCTGAAAGAGTTCTTCTACTGGACTGGTTCTTTCCTGCTGAGTCCTGACTGTGAAATAGGAATTTAAAGATTTCAATGCTCGTAATTATGTTATCTGTGATGATCATCACAATACACCCACCAACAAATACAAAATAACTGTTGAGTACTTACTATGTTGTAGGGACTATGTTAAGGTCTTTATAAACATTATTTATTTTAATTTTTATAATGGTTTTGGAAGGAAGGAGCTTTATTATTATTATTATTATTATTATTATTATTATCACCTGCAGTTTATACATGAGGAAACTAAAGCACAAAACAGTTCAGTAATCTCCATATGATCCCTCAACAAATTAGTAAATAAATGCCACAGAGTCAGGACTGGATCTTTGGCTGATGGATTCATTAACCACTAGACCATATGTCTATACATAGCATGCAATGCACTGTGATGGCAGTTACCAGATTCAGTGTATGCAGAGTTGGATAGAAACTTAGAGATATTTTCAAACCCTCTATTTTATTTTATGGATGAGAAAATAAATCCCAGAAAGGTAAGTGATTTGTTCCAGGTCATTGTACAAGCTTTTTAGCAGTGATAAAATTAGAATTCATGATTACTCAGAAAATGTAACTACAACTCCATATTTTTAAAAAGTTCTAAAATCTTGAATATTTATCCATAAAAACCCAAGTTCAGGAGATGTTTTCATGTTCCAACACATATGCAACATGGTTAGTTCAGTGCCTGGTACACAGTGAGTATTCAAAGAATGTAAGTGCCTGCCTTGGCTTTTTCACTAAGATGTTTCCTCTCTTTATTAATTTTTCAGAAGAATAAAGAATAACCTTGATCTCTACCCAGTAAGCCCTCTTAAAACTCTCTTCTTGGCTTCTCCTGATTACTTTCCATCTCTGAAAAGATCACTTTCAGTTTTCTTCAAGGCTTCTTTTCCTTCACTTGTTCCATGACGCTGATGTTTTTAGATTTTTCCCTCAGTCCTCATCTCTTTCCAGTGCATATGTCTTTCCTGAGCACTCTCCTTCTCCTCTATTGTTTCACCTACCTTCTGTGTGCCACTGAGTTCAAAAACTCTGTCTTGAGTTTAGATATCACTCCTGAACTATACAGTCTTACTGATTAAAGCTGCTTACTATGCACCTAGATGTCATCCTTTCTGAGGTTTAGAATATGATTCAATGTAGAGCACTTGAGGGCATGGTGCTGGTGATGGGTGTTTTCTGTAATAACTAGAGTTTCAACCCAATTTTCTGAAATGAATCACCTGCCCTCCAACATTTATCAGCAAAGCAGTGTATTTCAAATCTACAGAGATGTTCCAGTTGGTTAGTCTTTCCTGTTTTGCAGGTCAAGTCCAAAACTCATCATTGAAGATTTATTTTAAAGCCTCTGTTCATTTTAGAATATGTCTTTTCTTTTTTTTTACTTTTTTTTCAGACATCACTATATACTTATATAAATGGACATGTGTATTTATATATATATGCATATCTATACACATATACATTTGTATATATATATACATAAATACATATAAATATATATGCACATATTCACATCCAAATTTCTCTCTTTTTCATAGCATGGTCTCATGAGAGGTAATAGAGTGGGTTAGGGGCAGAATCCACAACACTCATATATTTATTTGTAGCATGAAAATATTCATTCGACCGCCTACACACTCTCCAAGAGTGAAATGCTTATCAAAGTGTTCACAGATTGTGCCGTGCTGCTACAAAAGTATCCTAATGTGTCCAGAATCATCTCAATTACCAGGTATTCAGATGCCTCCCACAGATTTTTCTACAGAATCATGGCACTGAGTAAGGCATCTTGTTTTGTCAGTCTGCCTACCCTAAACACAGAGCCATCCAACAGCCACGTCACTGGGGCAGGTATGCAGAGGAAGGGAAAGCAGGCAAAAAGATGCACTTTCCTGGTAAAGACAGGACGAAGCCCCCACTGCTGCTGTGGGGACTCAGTCCACGGAGATGGAAATGTATACTTCCAGGATGCACTTAGCACATTGACTTAGTTTTTTTAATCTTTTATGTGGCTATTACTTCTGAGTCAGGTTTTCATTTTCACTCTGTGGCAGTACATAT
The DNA here is from genome assembly GCA_004024845.1 of Tonatia bakeri. NCBI lineage: Eukaryota > Metazoa > Chordata > Mammalia > Chiroptera > Phyllostomidae > Tonatia > Tonatia bakeri. The sequence goes on along the minus strand of PVIA01001321.1, from coordinate 19,931 downwards.
TTCTAAATTCAACTTCTTATAGGCATAAAATATATTTCCTCTGTTTTATCATGTCCTGGATATAAAAGAACATATAAAGGAGGAAGACAATTTTATTTCTATTTCTAACCTCAATTTATCAACCGACTTTTCACCTTAAAATAAATTGTTTTGATATTGGTATTATTTCAAATTCCCCCAAACATAGATCATTGCCTGTACAAATGAGTGCTTAATTAGTGCTATTATTTTATAAAATTCAGAAAACTACACGTATTAACTCTATAATTAAAGATCTCCATGAATTAGTATTTGTTACATGTGTATAGTTAAAACTTGTCATTTCACCAGGTTTTCATTTTTTATATGTTAAATTTTATGTTAATTTTAAAAGCATGAAATCAGTATAGAATAGTAGAAAGAGTATGAGCCACACAATGCATGAATTTTAAACTTCTTTCACATATAGTACAATAATTGTGTGACCTTGGCCAAGTTACTTTCTTTTACCTTTAATTTTCTTGTCTTGAATTGGAAATAACAATGTTTACATCTCAGGTTGTTTCTAGGGTTAAATGAAACATCCTGTGGAGGTTAGTGCAGAGCCTCTCACCTCCTCTAAGACCTGGGAGAAGGTGACTTGACTCCTCATCCTGGGTAGCATGGCTGGCCTGGAGGTTAGAGGCAGGAGCTGAGAGCTGAGGGAGAGAGACGGCTCTTGGGTGGATGACACAGGAAGCCTGCTAATAACAGTAATGGTCATTGGCTTTATTTACCCTTGATTTTTCAGTTCCTAGCATTGCCCCAAATCTCTCTGCTGCTAATTTCTGAAGCTCTCACCTGTGCTGACTCCTCTGGCATTGAAGTTCCCCACTCCTTTCTGATCCAATTAGTAACCAATAGGTTACTAATCTTTAGTGCAGACCACTTCTTCATCCTTCTCCTCTCTCCCTCTCCCACAGCAGGAGGCAAAGATGATCATAAAACCAGCTTATGAGAAACTTGCCAAATCAGTGTGATTGTGTGGTTGCACAGAAGTTTTGTTAATGCGGACACATTGAAAGCAAATTGGCTCTTAGCAAGAAAAGAGGGAGCAACAGATTTGGCCTGAGTTGTAAATGAATAACTGAAAAGCTTTGCTTCAGGAAGTAGGCATCCAGACCTAGTTCTCAGCTTCAGTCTCTCTTGGTGAGTAGAATTGGGGGGTGGGAGGGGGGGATGGTTAACCTGGTAGTTAAGGCAAAAGAAGTATTGGGTTGGCCAAAAGTTTTTTTTTTTTTTTTTTTTTTTACCATAAAATGGCTCTAGTAGCACTTAGTTGTCTTTAACTTCAGTCTAAACATTTTTGTTAGATTGTATCGTGACAGATGTCATATCAGCATTCATTTTAAAAAACTTATCAAGATTGGTGAATTTTTGTGTAGCCATTTTAGTATTGAAGATGGAAGAAATAAGTGGCAGTTTTAGCATATTATGCTTTATTATTCCAAGAAGAGATAAAAACTCAACTGAAATGCAAAACATTAAAAAAGAAAAGACTTGTGCAGTATATGGAGAAGGTGCTGTGACTGATCAAATGTGTGAAAAGTGGTTTACGATGTTTCAAGCCAGAGATTTCTTGCTGGATGATGCTCCATGGTGGGGTAGACCAGTTGAAATTGATAGCAATCAAGTCAATTAACTAAGAACAATCAACATTATATCATGCAGAAGATAGCCAAAATACTCAAAATGTCTAAATCAATAAAGTTATTGGTGAAAATGAAAAAAATGTGTCTTTTATTTTATGGAAAAAACCACACAAATGTTTTGGCCAACCCAATATAAACAGCTTGTCTATGGCTCAACCCACCTTTCCTCCTTGCCCACAGGATACAAAACTAGTAGATTTTTGTCCAGGAGCTAGAAGGGCCAGAGAAGGAAAATAGGCAAAGGAAAGACTTGGGAAAGGAAGTGGTGTGAGACCTGATCTACAAAGCTGATAGTCTCTGGTTTAAAATGTCGCCGTAGCACAAGGCTTTTTATTCTGGATGAAGTAGGCTATAGAGAAGGTAACAGATGATCTGCCCTCCTGACAAATAGGAGCTGCTGGCTCAATATCTTGAAGTAAACCAGAAAAGATGAAAAGATGGGGAAGGTAAGGCCACCTTAATTCTCTGCAGGGACTTAGGAGGGCCATGGAAGGAACCAGGATCTCAGTGAATTCTTTTTCTCACAATAGCCACTTGCACTATCTCATCGAGCCCTACGACCAAGGAGCAAACAGATCAGAAAAGCTATTTCTCATCCCACTCTGTTCAGTATTAACAGCATAAAATCCCATTAGTGCACTCTAGGGGTTCATTTCAAAACAGAATGGCTTCTGAATCAGCCTGCCATGCATAATCATCTGGCAATGGAGAAATTGCACAATCAAAAATTTAGTGAATGACCATGAAAGGCATCTATGTGAGGTCATGCTCATTCCTTCTTTTGTGTGGAGAAGAGGACTCGCTTCTAGGTCAGCAAGATAGATTTTTACTGAGTTGTTACGATCAGGCCAGAAGAGATATCCCATACTTTTTTGAAGGAGAAAGTAACATGAATGTACTTCTTATTACAACTATTTTATAAGTAGGTGAAAACAATTTTACATGCCTGCATTACCTACCAACCTTTTTAAAGGAAAACTTCTTCCTTTTTCTTTCATAATGACCAAGGCCAAGAGGATTGTCCTTCATCACTATCTTCAGCCTGTACTTTCTCCTCAGCTCTAGACCTGCTTTTCCAATAGCGTGTCAGATTTTATCACATAGATTTCCTTCAAATGCATGTCTAGTATCAAAATATCATCATCATGCTTCTCATCCTTTATTTTTGGACACATTTATGGCTACTAAATTTATACAGTTTTCCTCTGTTCTTAACATAGATTCATTATCTGGATTCCTACAACTGGGGAGTAACAAACTACCAGGATTCTCTCAAATCCTTCTTTCTGGTTTTTTTCTTTCTATTCTCACTGCTGTCAAAGCTTAAAATCTTATTATGCCCAACAAAATTTATGGCTGCCTTTATACTGGCCTTTGTGTCTTCCATTATTAGGTTCTTTGATTTCTCCTGCTGCTGGAGTAATTTTATAGCAAGCAACCCTTTGTTTAGCTCTTTTTTGCTTAACTTGCTGACATTATTCACTTAAATAAATGAGTTAAATTACTTACCATGTAAAAATAAAAGCCCTTCAACCTAGCATTTGAGGCCTTCAATGAAAAGACCCAGCTATCTTTTTTTAAACCTTTATTTTGTCCATTATTTCTTACCTGCCTCTATACTTCCTTCTGTGAAAGGTCTTCAGAGAGTTCACCTTGCCACATCTTCCTGAGCGGCCCTGTGGCCCCACTCATCTGCCTGCAGATGATTGGACAAGGGGTAGACAACTGACCTAGCTAGACCAATCACATCTTCTGTCCAAGGAATTTAGATGTGGACCTCAACAACTCAGTTGGTTGTTTAATAGTACCAGTAATGTTGATGCAAGAGTGTGTGACTATCATTTCACTACAGATGTTTGGGGCTTATAGATGCTGACAGCTGGACAAAAGTAGCACCCCTGAAGAGAGAAACAGGTAAATAGAACCAAAATCCAGAAAAGAGCAAAATCTAGATGCTCAGAAAGATAGAGAAAGATGGAAAGTAGATGCCTTGATTCTTGGAGGCATACCTGCCCTTAGTTCTATACAAATATGAGGTTTAGCTGCTCGGCCTACCCTCTAGTTCTTAGAATAAATCCCCATTAACTTAATTTTAAATGAACTTCTGTTTCTCACAACTAAACATTTCCTAACTAATAAGTATTCCTTAGAGAAAGCCAGATCAGCCTTCTTGCCAGGCCTGAAATACATATTGCCATTTCTCATACCGTCTGTCGGAAAGGCCCTAAACTTTGATTTTCTCACATTCTTCAGCATTCACTCCAATGCCCTTTCTTTTATCCACACTTTGATAATTGCCCTCCTCTGAAAGACAAAACACAGCTTTCAGCAATTCTGCAATCTAAAAGCATGAAGAGAATTTAGAGAATTGGATCTATTGGATCTCCACACAAATTGTTTAGCAGAGAAAAAAACAGGACAATCCTTTGTTTTGTTTCAGAAGAAGAAGAAAAAACCCTATCTCACCCATGTTTAGGGACAAACTGATTTAATAATTATGAGATGTTTGGGGATATTAAACTAAATCTTCTGTCCTCAGTGTACATTTGGCCAGTGCCCCACCTCTAAACCTGCATCTCTACTGAAACCTGGTTTTCAGTTACTTTAATGATGCAATCCCATGACCTCGTCTTAGTGGTGCTACAGTTCTGGAGAGCAGCACACTCGCATAGATACAGTGTCCCTGGGCGGACTGGAAAGGCCACCCTGTTCCCTCTCTTCTTGTGTTCCGTAACCCAGACTGGCCACTTTGCCTACTCACAGTAAATTTGCTACCTACGGTCACCTCAAGGTCTTTTTCATTACCACTATTGTTCCATGAGCTCTGCTCATTGAATTTATCATTGAATATATGGCGCTTTGAATATTTCCACCAAATGATTTAGTCAGCATTGATTCAAGCTGAAGCTCATTTTCCTTCTATTTTTACAAATCTGTTTTGTGCTGCAGAACAATTTCTTTCTTTCTTTTTCTTTCATGTTATCTTGCATGTTAGAGAAGACTGCTGAATTATGTACTTCAAGCATTTGGCCCTGGTTTTGTCCTGACAGCTTTGCAGTATGACCTGGACCAGCTTTGAAGCTGGCTATTGTAGTAAGTTCTCTTTCTTCGTAGGCCTCAATTGAAGGTATCTCATTTTATTGCAAACATTATTCTGATTCTAAGATTCGCTATATTTGCAATGTACTTTTGAAAATCACTTACATATTTGTTAATCCAAATTTTATTTTTATCTTTCTCTTCCAAATAAGTCTCTAATTCTGTAAAAATCATGCTAAAGATTTCTGATGTGATTCTACCACTTGCTCTGCCGGGGGCTGTTCCTGCCTTGCTGATTGGTCTACAGTTGAAATACCATTCCTAAATACTTCTCCTTCACTTACTGGGCTTGGAAACCTGCCTCTCTAGTTTTGTGGCACCTGTCAGAACGTCTTCTGTATCAAAGCTCCCCTTTCTGCTTCCTCCTAATCATCTTGTTTCTGAAACTTCCCATGCTCTGCTATGAACGAATTCTTTTGGAAAAATAGTCATAAAATACATGCTAGTGGCATCTAAACACCTTTCTTTCTTGAGTCTTCTGGAAACCAGATTTCTATTATGTGACTTTGTTCCCTTCTCTGTAGCTGGACAATCAACTCAATCTCAACTGTTTATCCTTTTTCTTTTGGGAATTTGAACTGAGAGATATGGGAGCAGGAACATCATGTTTATATTCGTTTGGGAACAATTGAGTGGAGAGCAAATATTTGATGAATTAAGAGAGAGAAGGGACTTGCTGGATCAATATCTTTGAGTAGGAAAGAATGAATAGAATCTAATCCACAAATGGAGAGACTAGCTTTGGAAAAGAGTGTGGAAATACCATCCATGGTAATAGCATGAAAAGTAGTATACATGGGTATAGAGGCTGGTAGATGGGTGTATGTGATAATGTTGGAACATTCTTTGCTGATTGTTTCCACTTTCTCAAGAAAGTAAGAAATAAGTCTTTAGTTGAGGGCAGGAATGGGTAAGGAGATGTTGGAAGTTGAGAAGAAAACCCTGAATAGTCGTAGAGGAGATTGGAAGAGTAAAGTGAACCATAGTTTGATTGCCTGTCAGTATTAAGGGCCCTCTTAGGAGTCAAGATCATAAATTTAAGCTTAGTTTTGTTGTGTATTTTCCTCAAATTATGTTCAATGGCACAGGTGTAGTTTGGAGTAAGCAAAGAGATTCCAACTTGAAATTTAGCTACTAATCATGTACAATAGCAAAAAAGATAGAGCATTAAAATAGTAATTTTAATGACTGACTAAATAACTTAGTGGGGTGAGAAGAGGAGTGTGGATACCAAGAAGATAAGAAACAATAACAGGGTGGTGGGATCAAAACTTTGGAGGTGTCTCTAGCCTGGGGGCATACACTCCAGATTTTGGACTTGCCAGCCTCTGTAATTGTATGAGCCAATTCCTTAAATAAATTTAATATACATACTGTCTGTTTCTCTGGAGAAACCTTGCTAATATAGGTGGGAATTGTTGACAGGGGTCTAAACAGGAAGTATACAGAGCCTGATATGGATTAATGTGCAAGAGATGAGAGGCCGGCTACCTAGATGTCTGGGAGGTTCTTGCTGTCACCAACATAATGAGATGTGAAGGGCCTAACGAGATTAATCCCAGAGATGACAAGGCTCTTTGTTTGTGGGGTGTGGAAAAATATGTTTCTGAAGCTCACCCTTCACCCATGAAAAAATCTGCAGGGGTCATGAGCATAGTCTTCATTCACATTTCTCATGATCCCAGATGCTAGGATACAAGGCTTATCAAAAATTTGATTGCAGACCTGTTCAGATTCACTTTTCTCTTGTTGGCAGAGAGATGATCTTTCTCTGAGCGTACATGATCAGTCATGAGCCTTGTTGATGGACTCACAGAATTCCATGGAAGTTGAGTAAGGCCAAGAGCATCAGTCCTTCTGCCTCCTTTAAGGATGGGGGTAAAGGACCAGGGAAGGCCTGGTCTCAGACCTGTTGTGCAGCCACTGCTTTAAGTGCCAGGAGGTGGAAAAGTAGGCAAGATCCCTGCCCTCATGGACCTTACATTTCAATGGAGAGAGACAGGGAATAAACAGGTAAAGCATAAACTTTTTTTTTTACATTTCTGTGTTTTTTAAACTGTGAAATAAAGCGTAGTCAAGGAAAGATTCTTTGAAGATATGATATTTGACCTGAGACTCTTGGGGTATTCAAACATATTTTATACTTCCTTGAAGAGGAGTGTAAATGTTAAGTAGGAGAAAAATGTAACGAAGTTGAAAATTTTATTCACTAGATATTTCTTGTAGAAAATCATCCAGAGAAACTAAATGTATCAAGGGTACCAGTTGCCATTCTCCTCAAGAAGCCAAGGAAAGTGGGTACAGGGAGTGATAGTGTCTTCCAGGCCTCCTAGACTGGCTTGGTATAGGTGGGGGCAGACGTCCCTGTGGTGACTTTCCACAGGGAGCTGGGGCAGCAAAGTGCAGGAGACAGAGAGAGAGGATGAAAGGAGCAGAATGGGGAGACACAGCTGGATTGCGATCAGAGGGATCAATGACGTTTAGAGCCTGCTGCGAATTTGGGAGTTTAGGGAAAAGGAAAAGATGACTAAATACAATATTTGAGAATGGGTCTCGTGTTGGATGGCATAAAACTAGGATGACTGCATATCTAGCTATGCCTGAGTTAGTCTTGGTTTCTGCCTGTTGATCTAGCATATTTTTAACAGAAATGTGCCCCTGTCAAAAGCTTCCAAGTATGAACAGTAGTTTATATGGCTACCTTATTATATAAAACCTTTCCATTGGGTCCTATATGAAAACCCACAATAACAATCTACATTTTTCAAGGTTTGTAGAGTTAGATTTATGGTTCTTTTGAATACCACTCTAAGTAAGAATGGACTACTTGAAGCACTGACTCATATGTGGATTATAAAAGTACTTACTGTGACATTTTAAAATTGAAATTTGTTAATCTTTATTTAATTTTTATGGAAATAGTTTATGGTCTTCCTGCAATGAAGCAAAGGTGAAACAGGCCTAGAAATAAACAAAGACATTTTTATACTAAACTGAAAGTTGGGTATATAGATGAAGCTGTTCCTTTTGCCTTTATTTTAGTCTGGGATATTATGTTAGAAAGGATTGAAGCTCACTCAGATTAGTTTAAGCAAAAGGGAAAATTATATTGGATTTTATTATATTTCCCTATATCCATCCAAGGGCAGAATGTGCAGCCAGGCCTTATGATGGATGTGCAGCAAGAACTATAAACTCATCAGGGGCCATAAAAGCTATGCTCACTGTCTGTCTCTGTCTCCCCCTTTCTTTTTTCTGGGACCCAGTCTCTCACTCCCTAGAAGTCTGTCATTCCCTGCAGACTGGCTTTTCTCTGTTCCATGCATGACTCATAATCACTGTGCTAAAAAGGTGTTCTTAGTCTCTGAGCAACAGGATACTCCAGATCCAGCTTCTAGAGTTCCTGATCCAGTATCTTTGTTTCCATGTTATAAATTATTGGAAGAGCTTATCTGATCAGCCCATCTCAGTTCATTTCATTGGTGTATGTGGGCCACATTCCTTAAAAACAGAGTGTAGGATTAGGAAGTAAATAAAACTTTTCGTGTACCTATTCCTTTTTAAAAACATTAATTTAACATTTACTATGTGCTTAGTGTGCTAGAGAATGTGTATGCTGTTCCTACAATGTGTGTGCGGTATGCTTCTGTGTGTGTATCAGAAGTGAAGGTTCTAAGAAGAGTAGGGCTTACCAAGATGAATAAGATGTATCTATTAGCACTCTGGAAAGGGAGAAAATAGAAACATGGCTAATGTGTATCAAATGCTTTCTATGAGTTATTGGGTTTTGCTCAGGACTTTCTATACCTTATATTACTTAATCTCACAGTCATATGGGCATCATATTAATATCCATTTTTATGTCACTTGCCTAAACTCACAGTAAAACACAACTCTGAATTTAGGTAAGCTTGTCTCCAAAACCTAGGAATAGTCTGCAATATGGCCAACTCTGTGTTAAATGACCTGTTAAAGATGGGAAGTATTATGAAAGCATGGAGGAAGGCAGAAATGATATAGGGAAAATGATAAAACTACCAAGTGCTTATTGAGCTAATTAAATATCAGGCACTGTGTTAAGGCACTAACATGTTGTAACTCATTTAGTCCTCAAAACCATTCAGTGTGTTGAATACTATCATTACCCCTGTTTTAAGGATGAGGAAATCGAGACACAGGAATGCAACTTGCTCAAGGTCATCCAAGTAACAAGTGGTAAACCAGGAGTTAGATCTTTGCAGACTGGTTCCAGGGGAAGTGCTTTTCTCTTTAAAACTTTTTAAAAACCTTTCATTTATGAATAATTTTAGACTTACAGAAAAGATGCAAAAATAGTACAAAGTTCCCATATTCCTTTCACTTGGCTTGCTCTAATGTTAACATCTTGCATAACCATAGTGCTCTTATAAAAAATCAGGGCATAAATGTTTGCACAATATTAACTGAACTAAAGGTCTCATTAGAATTTCATCAGTTTTTTTTTTTACCTTAATGTCTTTTTTTCTGGTCCAGGATTAAACCCAGAATCATGTACTGCTTTTCGTTGTGTCTCTGTAGTCTCCTCCAATCTGTAACCCTCTTCATTCTTTCCTTTCCTTTCGTGACCAGGACAGGTCTGCACAGTACTGCTCCACTATTTTTTAAAAGTCCTTGCAGTTTTGGCCTGTCTGGTGTTTTCTCACAATTGGATGGGACACTGGGGGCATGAATATCACAGAAGTGCTGGTGTGTCCTTCTCAGTGTATCATTTCAGGGGGTAGCTAATGTCAATATCTCATCACTGGTGATGCTAATCCTGGACGCTTGTCTAAGGTGGTGTCTGTTAGATTTCTCTACCATAAAATTACAGTTTTTTCTTTGTACTTGATAAATATCTTGGGAGGTATACTTTCAGACTATGCACATATTCTGTTTCCTCTCAATAATGGATCTGTTCTTAACTGTCATTCTATATTTACCCAGATTAGAATGATCTTGTTGGAGAATCAGGGAGAAGTTTATAGAAAAAAAAAAAAGCATTTGATCTGAATCAGAAGATAGCTTTTAATAGGCAGAAACGAGGGGGAAGAATGTTCCTGGCTGAAGAAATAGAATCAGCAAAGTCTCAGGCGTCTGAATATGCATGTTGCCTTCAATGAGACTGCTCTGTAAACTGTGTGTGGGGAGAAAGTGAGAAATGGGGCTTGAAAGATATAGTGCATAGGTCACCCTTGCTTTAAATTTTCTACTGAAGAGTTTGGGTCTTTGTGCATGTGCCTCAGATTCCTCGGTTTCCAGCAAATTGTGATTTTTGGTTGGGTGGAGGGACTCATACTTCTTAGAGCCTATATCCTTACCTGTAAAAGAACATTAAATAGTCCTTAAAGTCCTTCTCACTCATGAAACTTTATGATTCTGTGAATTGGCAACATATTGATTCTTCCCATGTGGTTTCATATAGAAGAATCCAAAGTTCGTAGTTTAGTGATTTTCAAAAATCTATCCCATGAGGCCACTTCCTCTTTTCCTCTCATGAAATCATACTCATAATCTGAGCTAATTGTGCTGAAGAGGATGCTAGAACTTATTAAGGACACTCCCCTCCCATATTGCCTCTGATCAAAAACAGAAGAGAGGAAATAGAGTTGGTTTATCAGGAAGAATGACAGACTCACGTTTGGACATGGTTGCATTACAGGGACTGCAGGGTTAGTTCTTCAGTCAGAAACACAGCACAGAACCAGCTGTCCAGATTCCATCACTTTACTGTACAGTCTGCCATGGGTAAGCAGCAATAAGTCTAGAGACCAGGAACAGTGTCTCTTTGTACCATAAATTTAAATAATTTAAAGACAGTAGTAAACAGAAAAGAGGAGAAAAATTACAGAGGAAAATTGGAAAAGTAGGGAGGAATGTCAGAGCATTGACAGGAAATATAAAAAGCACTGGTTCTGCTGTGAATTTAGAGGGCCTGTAGAAATTCACCTTGATCTCTCCCTTAGGCATTGGAAAGAAAAATAAAGGGGTTGAGGCTTTCTAAACTCACTCAATTCTATTAGCAAACATAGCTTTGTAGCCATACCATATTGGTAAAAACTAATTTTGCATTGCTTTTTTATTACTGAATGCCACTATGCTTTATAGGAGAGTCCCAGGCGGATGTTAAAATTTCAGATCAATGAAAGACAAACTATGATGGATTGTCACCAGGTTCCTGATGTTCTCTGTGAGCTTATCTGGTAACAACTGTGTGTATTACTAACTAGGTGTGCTTTTGATTAGGGAATAAAGAAACATGCAACAATTTTGAAACCTAGCCAGTTCACTAGACTTTTACTTTAGGATGCTTGTCTCGCATCAAAAACTAGTTACTGGTTTGTGTTTTTTCAAGTGAGTTTTAATTTTTTCAAGTGCATTTTTATAAATGCAAGTAATGGCACACTTTTTGCTTTCTGAGTCATTGGTATTGGGGGTATTTTATTTTACAGAAAATATTTAAGATAGTCTCAGAGTTACATGTCACACATCAAGACAATATAAATTAGAAGCAAATGAGGAAGAAAAAAGTTAAGAATCAAGTCAGGACCTAAATTAGAATCATAAATGAAACTAATGCAATAACGAATTTCTATTCTAAGCTTTCTAGCATCCATTTATATAAATTCTAAGACTATAAATTCTTGGCAAACAAGTTTTTCTGAGTGAGGAATAGGTTCATTGTTTAGACTACAAAGACATTTCTCCTGAGGGTTTTATCAAAAGGATACCACACTGTAATAAACAGATACCTCAACAACATTCTTATGTTTAAGGCAATGCATTCCATAGAGCTGCTTCTTAAAGAGTTCCTCAAATAAAGGCTGGCAGTGTCATACTAGACACAATACAGAAAACACTACTCTGTGCGACTTCTACCATGCAAAATCCATCTAGTTAGCAGCGCTCTGCTGTCTTGACTTAATCCAGAGAAGATTTTTTATAGTATCTGGAGAAATGGATGTACCACCAACCTTCAGGCTTTACCAGCTCTCTCAGCTAAGTTTGTGAAAGACACTGGGTAGCAATTATGCTTTATCAGGAGATTGTTCGTTGGAGGGAAGAAGTACCCACATATGTTGATACCAGAAAAGGAATTACGGATACATAGAGGACTTCAATAATTTAAATATAAGAAAGAAAGAGTATCTGAGCTTTGTTGGAAATGAACCTGGAAACTACAGAGAAACAAAGGCAGCTGATTCCTCTCTCTCTCTCTGTCTGTTTCTCTCTCTCATTTCGTATCTGCCATTTTCTTCTCTTTAGGGAGGCTTTGCCACCCAGACCCAAAACAGCCACTCCAGCCCTCAGAATTAACAACTCAGCACCAACAAATAACACGTTATTCATTTGAATTGACCAAACTCAAGTTCGTGGGGAAAGACCTTGATCTAGTGCTTCTTTTTGACCAGCTGTAGGCAGCTGTCCAGTTTTGGGGGAATAGCATTTGAATCTAATGTCTTTTGGCCCAATGAGTGTGTGGAGACACTTGGTCCAGATATTAGGTATGAAACTTCAGCATAGGAGGTGGAAATGAGGGGAGGCTCCAAATGTGACCAGTGCATCATTCCAAATGGGGCATGTTACTGAACTAGCTACACTTCTTCAAAAACAGGCTATTGCTTGGTTATGCTGAATATCACTAGACAGGCTGCATGGGTTGGTCTAATAGGCTCTCCGGGGGAAGAAGAGACAAACTTACCTGCTGACCACTTTCCATCTTCTGTCTCTCCTTAATCAAATTTAGCCTCATAAAATAGCAGTTACCCTACACTTCCAGTTCATATTACCCAGGTGTTTGGTGCAGGTGCTGAGAGCCAGATCCCACACTTTGCAGCTTCATTTAAGCCCCGAAGCAGAGAGCAGCCTTAGTCATAACGCAAATTTTGATCTTAACTCAGTCCCTACCCCACTTGTCCAGCTGGACTCCCTTTTCATTGTCTAGTATAGTAATGTGAAGAGAGCATGCCTTCTGTCTCAAGGGAATTTGCTGCAGTCTTCATTCATCCCTTATTGCTGTACTTTCTCCCTGTACTCGCTGGGAGGATAACCGGGTGCTGCTGGGTGACGGTGACATCCACTGATTCTTTCTCATCCCCGTTTCCTCAGTCATACCAAACCCCAGGAGAATACACTTGTGTAATTGCTCATGTTGTGACACCCGCAGCTAAATTTTCTGCCTGTTAAATATTTAAAAATATATTGGTCTATTCATGTAATCAGTGGTCTCTAAAGTAGAGTATGGGTTAGCTGATGCAATAGAGTTCAAAATGATAATATTAGAATTTCTATTTTATATTTTTATTTTATCTCATTAAAGATTTATCATTTGTGTATGTTTCTAATTATATATATAATATTAGTACAGAAATTTAATGGCATACTTTACAAATAAATATACATGCTTGAGGACACATGCTCAAATTATTTTTTCTAGTCTGGGTGTGTGATGTAGAGTTGGAGCCCACAGATACTGAGGTCTCAGTGAAGGGGCATTACAGTTATTACAACTGTAGAAAGATGAACAGTTCCCATTTTGGGCCAGTGGCCAATTCTGATTCTAACTTCTTCATAAGGACCTGGTCCTGTAGCCCATTATATTATTCAGCACATTATGCTTTCAAACCACTCACCCCTTTCTTTAAATATTTATTTAGTAGGAAACACCAGGAGGCAGACTGGGTTATGGTAATTTATTTATGTGTTTAACTTTAAATCAGAAAGTTTGAAACGACAAGTTCATAATGACCACAGGGTGGGTGCCAGGCTCTGAACATCAGTTGTTATCAGCTTACAGAATTCCTTGGGATCCTTGTTAAAACAGTGAGATTTTTAACAGGGAAGCAGAAAAGCATGTGTCTGTTTCTTATAAAAACTCCATCAGGTAATACATACTCATGCCCTTGAGTGTCTCACATAGGTCCTCCACAGGTATTGCAATTTCCAGTATACAGCATGGGGCAGAAGTAGCTTTATAGTTGTGAGTACATGAAACACAGTTTATTCTTATATTATTATTTATTATTTTCCATACAAACAACTGTAAACTTACTTTTGCCTCACCTTATATGTTGAAGGTCAAGGACTGCTGAACTGGGTGGAGATCAAAGAGGACTCCAGGATGACTCTTTCAGTGGTTTGCAGGGAATGCAGAGTAGAGGGCTTGGACGGAATGGAAGAAGGGAAGGACACTGATATTTAGGTGAGTACTTTCCACAGTGGCTCTGCTTCTCTAATAGGACCATAACTTACAAATAAGAAATGCAGTATTGCAAAACTAGGGTTTCTATACAGTATAAGTATTAACTTCTTTATATCACAGTTTTGATTTATATATCAAATCACATGTCTTTTACCTCTAGGGTTAGGCCTACAATTTTTGTATAGATTAAAATAATTGTACTTTTTAGTATTTCTTTCACTTTTTACTATTTATAAGACTAACTGCTAAGGAACAAAGTTGTTTATTTTTTAACTAAGTATTCACACATTAATTTTGTTGTAAGTTCTATTAGCTTTCAATATCAAATTCTTGTGTGTGTGTGTGCGTGCACAGCAGAGATGGTGTGCTTGTGTGAGTTGTTTCTTCGTCCTTAAGTAGAGGCAACCTTTGTGGTAGTCCAACTCTTTAAACAATGTCGGATTGCCCATTTCATTGAATGAATTTGCATTCAACAGTGTTTATTAAATACTTACAATATGTCCATATCTATGAATTTCTATGAGGGATTCAAAAGGAATATACAACTCCATTTCAGCTCTCATGAAATATATAATCTATTGCTTTTCTTTTATGCTTAATATGTATTTTTTATTTTTAAATAATTTTGTTTCTAGAAAATTTGGGAGTTTAATACAAAGAGATTTCCCCTGAGTCATTTGAGAGCAAGTCACCAGCACAGAGCTTCATCATCTATAGCCCACGATTGTGTGTTTTTTAAAAATATCTTCTACATACCACACTCCAGTCACCAAAATCAAGAATTAACATGGACCCTTTACTCCCATCTTATGGTTTTTACAGAAGAAGGAGCTAGTTCAGAAAATGAGCTGCATTTAGTGGCCACACCTCTTCAGTTTCCTTTAGTCTGGGTCAGAGCCTCAGTCTTTCCTGGTTCTTGACCTTGACTTGACAGTGCTGAGGGTTACAGGCCAACTGTCTTGTCGAATGCCCCTTGATTTGGGCTCCTCTACATTTCCTGTGAGGACACATTACAGAAGTGATGCTATGCTCCTTTCACCGCATCCTGTCAGGTGGCACATGATTTTGATTTGCCCAGCACTGATGGTGTTCACCTTGATCTCTAGATCAAAGCGTCTTCTAGCCTTCCCCACTGCGCAGCTCCTCTTTCCCCTTGGCAATTAATGAGTGTTCAGTGTGTGTGTGAGTGTGTGTGAGTGTGAGTGTGTGTGGTTGGGGGAAGGTGAAGGTTACTCTGAAATTATGTAAATATGTCCTTCCTCATTAAAATTTCAATTTATTCATTTATTTATATCAGTATGGACTAAACTATTTTATCTAATGATCTGTAATCTGTTGCCATGATGATTTATTTTAATGTTCAAATTATCCCAGATTTGGCCAATCACAGCTCTTTCAAGCTGGCCTCTGTACCCTTATTATATGTATCTCTTGTTCTTTGCACCTTTAAAATAAAAACTTTTGACATCATAAAACATTCTAGGTTTATTTTGCATGTTCTATCCCCAGCCCTGGAAGCAGCCACTTCTCCAAGGACCCTAGTTGCTGTTATTGAAGAATGGTGTTTAGAAAGGAAGTTCTGGGAGCTGAACGAGTTCATTATTTTGGGGGCGTTGCTACTCCAAGTGGATGGTGATAAGATTACACATGTGTACACACCCATACATGGGCATACGTTCACATCCATGTTTATCCATCGCCTATCTATCTGTCATCTACCAGCTCTATTTGTATCTGTCTACAGTGAAAAGTGTGAGTTTATACCAACATCTCTGATTCTATCATAACACTAGAGTCCATTCTATTTTTGTAGTTCCACCTCCTGCTCTGACAATGAGAAACTTAGCTTCCATTATCCTTAATATAGGTATTTATTGATCAATTTCCTGGGTGTTACTACCTTCCCACTGCTGTTGCCACACTGTAACACTGTTTCAGGGCCTCTCACCTGTAGGGACCCCTATGAATGCTGTGAGTTTCTGGGGTTCTAGTGTGTTCTTGATGGGGGATGGAAAGCCAAGTCATGATCAGGACAATTTTGCATGTAAACATTTTTGGTAAATTGTTTGAAGAATTTTCAGAAGAAAATGACCTGAACCTCCAAGCCTCCTATTATTCATTGAGAGTTTTATCTCATTCTAAAGAAATATTTATTTTCAGCAGATTGTTCTTTAATAGAAAAATGTTATTCTTTTTCTTAAATAGGATCTTCTAAATTGAATAAGGTTTAGGCACCCAAAATTCTGGATTTGCCTGTATTACTATATATTTTATGTACTTTGTCTGATCTAATGCTCATAATTAACCTTTCAGGCAAGCATTGAGATTGATAAATGAAGACAGTGAACCTCTGACAACCTAGGTCATTTGCTCAAAATCCCACAGCTTGGAATTTGAAACCAGCTTTTCTGATGTCAAGCCCACTGCTCTTTCTAATATATCACACTCCCTCATGGAATACAGCCGTGATGTAATGAAGGCTAGGGGTTGAAGAGGTACTTCTTTAGGGAATGGACAGTTTTTAAATGCTTGTTGAAATATGAATGGCAAAATATCTTTGATTTTTTTTTCTCTATTGTGACTGGCTAGTTTAGGTCTAGTGGCCGGAAGTGCCTACAAAGTATGCTGGGTATTGTAGACACTGGAGTAGGAATTGACAAACTGCAGCCCATAGACCAAAGCTGGTTCTCTGCCTGCTTTCTTTACCCCTGCCTGTTTCTGTGCTGCCTGCAAGTTAAGCTAAGAATGGCTTTTCCATTTTTTTAATTGTTAAAAAAATAAAAAGAATAACATTTTGTGATAAGAAGAAATATAAGAAATTCGTATTTCAATTCGATTTCAATTTGTATCCGTAAATAAAGTTTTATTGGGACACAGATATGCTCATTCATTTATGTACTATTCACACAGTAACACAGAGTTGAGTAATTGCAATAGACCATGTAGCCCACAAAGCCTAAAATGTACTTATAATCTGGCTCTTTCTAGAAAAGGTTTGCTGACCCCTGAGCAAGAAGCACACACACAGTCACATTTGGCCCTTGGCTCCCTCACTTTTCAATTGTACAATGGTGACTATTTTATCTAAGTCTAATTTTCCTCAACTATAAAGTGGGAATAACAATGATATCCACTTCATTGTGTTATTAAAAGAATTTAGCACAAGAAGCCCACTGTAGAACTTCTGGCCAAGATGGAGGCGTAGGTAGGCACACTGTGCCTCTTCGCACAACTGAGACAGGGACAACAACAATTTAGAAACAGAATAACATTCAGAACTGACAGAAAATTGATCTGTATGGAAGTTGGGCAACCAAGGAGTTAAAATAGACATGTTCATCCAGGCCTGTAGGAGGGACAGTCGGGCAGCTGGGCAGAGAGGGGTCGTGGCACAAAGAGTGGTGGAACCGGGCATGTAAGGCATCCCGGGCACACAATACCACAGCAGACAGACCCTGGGCATTCAGGTGGTGGCTGGCAGACCCCAGGCAAGGGGTGGCAACCAACAGACCCAGCAAGGCATCGATTGTGAAGCAAGGCACTGTGTGCAAAAGAGGGTCCCAACACTAGTAAACAGAGCCTCAGGGCACTAATTAAAAACACCTGTGGGGGTTGAAGCGCAGGGAGAGACTCCCAGCCTCACAGGAGAGTTCATTGGAGAGACCCGCAGGGTTCTAGAACGTATACAAGCCCACCCACATGGGAATTAGTACCAGAAAAGCTCAGTTTGCCTGGGGAAAGCGGAGGAAGGGACTGAAGTCCAACTGAGAACACAGCAAGCACCATTGTTTGCTCTTGGACTCTGCCTCCACATAAGCATCACAACCCAGTTACTGGGTTAACCTGCCCTGGTGAACACCTAAAGCTTTTCCCCTTATATGTAACAGGTGTGACAAGACAAAAAAAATGGCCCAAACTAAAGAACAGATCAAAGCTTCATAACAAACACAACTAAGTAACCAAGGGATAGCCAACCTATCAGATGCACAGTTCAAAGCACTGGTGACCAGGAAGCTCACAGAATTAGTTGAATTTGTTTGCAAATTAGATGAAAAAATGAAGGCTACACTAAGTGAAATGCAGAAAAATGCACAGGGAACCAATAGTGATGGGAAGAAAACTGGGACTCAGTCAATGGAGTGGACCAGAAGGAAGAAAGAAATAACCAAACAGAAAAGAATGAAGAAATAAGAATTCAAAAAAATTAAGGGGAGGCTTAGGAACCTCCGGGACATCTTTAAACAATACAACATCTGAATTATAGAGATACCAGAAGGGGAAGAGGAAGAGCAACAAGTGGAAAAGTTTTTTGAACAAATACTATAGGAGAACTTCTCCAATCTGGCAAAGGAAATAGACTTCCAAGAAGTCCAGGAAGCTCAGAGAGTCCCAAAGAAGTTGGACCCAAGGAGGAGCACACTAAGGCACATCATAATTACATTAGCCAAGATTAAAATGAAGGAGAGAATCCTAGAAGCAGCAAGAGACAAGGAGACAGTAACCTACAAAGGAGTTCCCATAAGACTCTCGGTTTCTCAAAAGAGACCTTGCAGGCAAGAAGGGCCTGGAAAGAAGTATTTCAAGTCATGAAAGGCAAGGACCTCCATCCAAGATTGCTCTATCCAGCAAAGCTTTCATTTAGAATGGAAGGACAGATAAAGTGCTTCTCAGATAAGGTCAAGTTAAAGGAGTTCATCATCACCAAGGCTTTATTTTATGAAATGTTAAAGGGACTTATCTGAGAAAAAGAAGATAAAAAATATGTGTAGTAAAATGACAACAAACTCACAATTATTAACAACCACACCTAAAACAAAAACAAAAGCAAACAACCAGAATAGGAACAGAACCACAGAAATGGGGATCACATGGAGGGTTAGCAACAGGGGAGTGGGAGGAGGAGAGAGGGGGAAAAGGTATGGAGAACAAGTAGCATAGATGGTAGGTAGAAAATAGACAGGAGGAGGGTAAGAATAGTATGAGAAATGTAGAAGCTGAAGAACTTATGACACATGGACATGAACTAAAGGGGAATGTGGGTGGGAGAGGGTATGCAGGGTGGAGGGAAATGAAGGAGAGTAATGGGAAACTGTAATAGCATAATCAATAAAATATATTTAAAAAAGCCCATTGTAAATGTTAGTGTTACAAATATTTGTATGCTGAAAAAATGACATTTATTGATTTGTCTAAGACAAAAAAACTGAAAGATGACTCAGCTCCCACATGTCAGGATTGGAAGGGAAACTTACCTCAATTATTTTGGGAGAGCTCTTCCACCTCCCTTGTGATCATACAAGAATCCCAGGAGCATAGTTAATGAGGTTTCTTGTAGGTGATCCCTGTGTCCCTTTGACCAAGTCCTCAAAGCCTATCCAAGGCAGAGAGCTTTGCTCCTGACTCTCCCGCCATCACAAAAGGCCATGGGACCTTCACCACAGCTCCCACACCTGAGGTCCCAGGTATTTCATCACTCTCCTCTCCCAAGGTTTGTCACTGTGTGGAAACAAAGTGCAGATGACACCCTTTAACAGGCTATTCTTCCCAGACTCCTCTGTCCAACTCCAGTTTCATCCTTTTCAACCCATGGGGCCTCCTTCTTCTCTGATCATTCAGTTCTGCATCTCCACCAGCCCCCGAGTCCACCAGGAGTCACATTCTCAGATGCCTCTGAAGGCCACGCAGATGAGAGGGCTGAGTGGGAGGCAATAGGTCAAGGTGGGTATTGTGTCAAACTTGCCCCTCTAATAGTAGTAACAGTTCCTCAGCACCCAGGGATGGTTGCCATTTAAGTCCTGTGTCTCCAATGTTTTACTTGTTCAAGGGAAATTGTACATCTGGGCAGATATATAAAAATTCCCATTAAAAATAGTAAGACTAAGTCTTGTCCAAAGGTAGTCAAATAACCCTAGTTTTCCTGAAATTAAAATAAGTGAATAAGATGT